>JAFFST010055659.1:5682-21326 GCA_022414735.1 Noturus placidus
TTATAACACGGTGCGCCTTATGTATTGGTCAAGTACAGAAATAGACCCTGTAATTGAGACTGCGCCGTATAATCCGGTGCGCCTTATAGTGCGGAAAATACGGTATTAAACAAGGGCATGGCATCATTTGTATACATTTCAGCCATGTTTATCCATTGACAGTTGGGGAATGTCTATGAAATGAGAGAAACATTCCTGTTATCATTTCTTTAAAAAAAAAAATTAAATAAAAATACATTTTAAAAACCCCACCAAGTCTATAAATGCTAAATAAATGCTCACCTTATCGACAATTACACACCTCTAATGAGTTGTCTCTTCTGCCATACAAGTGTCTAAGGACGTTGTTACAATAGAAATGCTAATGTATTAGAATGAGCACATTAATATAAATATGAATTTAATCAGCCGACACTACTGACCAATCAGATTCAAGAATTCGGCAGCATTGAGATATAAAGAACAGTCACAACATATCACATTGTGAAAGTGAAATTCTACCTTTGATATACTAAAATATTATTTATATCATGTGTGTCCCTATTTAATATTTAAGCAACCGAAGAGAACCCATGTCACGCCCCTCTTCATCTCCCTCCACTGGCTTCCTGTAGCTGCCCGCATCAAATTCAAGGCCTTGACGCTCACCTACAAGACCTTGTCTGGAACAGCGCCCTCCTACCTCAACTCTCTGCAGAAGGCTTACGTTCCCACACGTAATCTGCGATCGATTAGCGACCGACGTTTAGTAGTTCCTGTTCATCGCGGCACAAGGTCCCTTTCCAGAACCTTCACACTAACTGTTCCTCAGTGGTGGAATGAACTTCCAACCTCAATCCGGACTGCAGACTCACTCACCATCTTCAAGAAACAGCTAAAGACCCACCTCTTCCGTCAACACCTAACCATCTCATAAAAAAAAAAAAAGAAATTGCACTTACACCTCTACTCTGCGCACGTTGCTTCTTCTAGTACTCAATTAATAGATCTTGTATAGTAGCACTACTTGTATTGTTCCCTGCTTGATATCACTTTGCTTGTATCTCTCATTTGTAAGTCGCTTTGGATAAAAGCGTCTGCTAAGTGAATAAATGTAAATGTAAGCACTAAACAATTTTGTGCAATTGCAATTTATGGTATTCGATGGTGCATCGATCTTTATAGCATCCGTGCTTGGAACAAAGCGATATTTTTATTACTGTGCATTAATTAAAGAAATCAAGGACACAAATTTATCATGTGGGCATAAATGAAAGAACACAAAAGGAATGAAATATAAAATCATGGGAACAAATGATTCATCTCCTCCTCATAAATTAAAGAAAATGATGGAATGACTTATTTATCTGGTGTGAATGAATTGGAAAGTGAACAAACAAACTATTTATCCTGCGCAGATGAATTGGAAACGGTTGCTGGGTTCTGGGTTCTGAAATATCCGAGGTCTATTGAAGCTAAACGTGAACTACTCTTCAGTGCGTTACAATCACATCATTCATTTCAGTAAGCGCTTTTATCCTGGTCAGAGTTGTGGTGGATCCAGAGCTTATCCCAGGATCACTGTGCGTGAGACGGGAAATACATGATGGATTGGATGCTAGTCCATCACAGTGCACCATGCACACACACATCCACGCACTTATTCACACATAGGGGGTAATTCCACCGTCCATATTTTTAGGAGGTGGGAGGAAACTGGAGAAAACCCATACAGACACTGGGAGAACATGGAGCGAAACTAGCATAGATACCCAAGCTTTGCGGAAAATTCCGGGGGGTTTTGTTTGGTTTTTAACAGTTCATACTATTCATTCATTAAAGCGGCTGTGGCTCAGTCGGTAGAGCGGGTTGTCCACTAATCGTGGGGTTGGCGGTTCGAATCCCGGCCCGGGTGATCCCATGCCGAAGTGTCCTTGGGAAAGACACTGAACCCTAAGTTGCCCCCGATGGCAAGCTAGCACCTTGCATAGCAGCTCTGCTACCATTGGTGTGTGAGTGTGCTCTCCTTTGTAAGTGGCTTGTAGGAATGATGTAGAAATGATATTTCTGTAAAGCTGCTTAACAAATTGAGCGCTATACAAATTGATGAATTATTATTAATTAAATTCATTTGCGATTTTACAATTGCAGAAATGAACGCAAAATCAAGCAAACTCTGCGATGTTCGGAGAAGCATGCAATTTTTCAAAATTACCACAGATTATCCGCAGATTTCGGCCAAGACGTGTCATGTGACATCATCGCAACGCGTGCTCAGTCTAAGCCATCGTCGATTTATATGTGTCGAACATTAATACGCCAAAAAGGTCTCATTTACCAACAAACATCACTGTGAAAGACGAGGAAAGACGGTTTCGTGCGAAAAAATAAATAAACAAAATAAAAAAGCAGCAGCAATAAATCAAGCATTTTTGGCCACAACGATCAGAAAAGAAATCTGTGAAATCCTGTACCATGGGAAAAAGTGTTGCCCATGATTTAAATCATCAAGTCCGTCGCAATACCACTGGAAGCTGAATCTTCTTCACTTTGTCTTATCTAGCCAAATTCCCATACACTGACACACAAGGTCAAATTTACCGACTCCACTCCATTATTACAGGACGGCGTCCAATTCTCCTGACGCTTTTATTCTCCGGGGCATTCGAGCACCTCTTCGCCTTCGCCAACACAACTCACCACTTTCTATTGACTGGAGTTCAGATTATAGCACTTTTAATACCCCACAGACATTCAAGATTAAGCACTAAGGGACACGCTTGACGAAATCCAATTTCCTCTCACCATTCCGTCCCTTCTTTCTTGGACAGATTTGAAAGTTGGAATTTTTGAGAAATGGAGATGAGGCTGGAGGGTACGAGAGGTGCCAAAGCAATAAAATACCGCGTATATACGGATAAATACTGGACATCCGGATTAGACAGAGCTGTTAAACATTATTCGCACTGTGAGGCATGCATGGCTGACTTCCATTTCCTTCCTGTTTCTCCATGCGAGTGCAGTAACTCAGTAGAATAGCTCTTACACTCTACATCCCTTAATTTGATTTATTTTCAACAGGCTTCCTCATTATGTTTCGGGAACGTCAACAACAACCGTAGTGAGCGTACGAGGCATAAGAGGATGGCTTGAGGTTACTGTGTGGATCTCTTGATTACAGGAGGAAATGGCGTGACCTCAGTTAGCCCCAGAGAGGAAAGAGTGAAAGGAGGCATGTTCTCGTGGGTCAAAAATCGATGAGGCAAGCAAGGTGAAGGAATCTATCTATCTATCTATCTATCTATCTATCTATCTATCTATCTATCCATCCATCCATCTATCTATCGAGGTTAAAAACATCACCATGAGGCCTTTCATTACTCACTCACTAACAAACACATATTGACTTAACTAATGCAGGGTGATACTGATATTAGTGGTACGATATTAATATCGTAATACTCTTCTTACAGGTACAATCTTCAAAATGTGTCACATCCAATATGTACTAGGGATAATATCTTTAGCCCTGTCGCTAGGCTCTGGCCCGATAACACCGCCTTCAGCTAAGGTTGGATTTTTCTTGTATACTTCTTATAATATTTGAAATTTAAACATGTCCAATTAACTTAATGAAGTTTGAGCAACATCTAAGGGTTCTGGCTACAGGTGATCAGAAACACTGTAAAGATATGATTACATTTACATTTATTCATTTAGCAGACGCTTTTATCCAAAGCGACTTACAATTGAGACACACTCACACACCAATGGTAGCAGAGCTGCATGCAAGGTGCTAGCTTGCCATCGGGGGCAACTTAGGGTTCAGTGTCTTGCCCAAGGACACTTCGGCATGGGATCACCCGGGCCGGGATTCGAACCACCAACCCTACGATTAGTGGATTAGTGGACAACCCGCTCTACCGACTGAGACACAGCCGCCCATGATCCACCTTATATGGTAGAGAGCGTGTTCAAAGTGATGCTCGCTCTACCATTTAACGATGATCTCTGTGCCGTGATGCTTTTACAACAAATGACATTAAATATGACTTTTAATTATCAGTCAAATCCGCTGAACGCTGTTAATGTTTTCAACGATTTTATGATTCCAAGATTACCCTCCATTGCAATTTCTTTCTTTTTAAACTGAACTACTGTTTAATTTTTCTGGAAATTCCTGGAAATATATCAATCCTACCAGAATACGATGTTTAAACATGGTGAGCAGGTCCACGTCCATTCAACCCAGCACTATAACGCCACAGCTACATCAAAGCCAATCAAAACTTCCATCATATCGAGGGGACTTCCAGCGTCTCAGCCGGTCGTACACACTACTAACGTAAAGTGCAGCCTGAAGCACTTGAGATTGGACTCTGATTTAGCTGAAGTACCAAAATGTCAAAGCAAAGATGCTGACAGGGGAAGGGGGAGATCGCCACTCCCCATCTAATTCGTTTGGAAGGAGCGGACTTGCACAGCCAAAGGGGAATGTCAGCAAGCCGTAAACACTTCCTGTCAGGAAGAGAGCGCTTCCGTAATCCTGGAGCAAAACCCTCTTGGCCTTTATTTCCAGCAACTGAAAGCAAAAACGCCGCCTAGTTTACTTCATCCGCCTTCGCGTTAGCCAGAAACATGCTTTAAAAATAAAAAATAAAATAAAAAACTATGGAATATGTCCCGTAGTGCTATTTTATGACTTGCTATGTGGCCTTGATCATAAAAATAAATAAATAAATAAATAAATAAATAGAGACACAGCCAGAATCCATGTCTAGGTGAAACTTTGGTGTCGTAAATATGTTGGAACAATGTGCAGGCATTTAGCACTAGAATTATTTCTGATGTTTTACCTAAATATAGACATAACTGCACAACAAGGCATCTGTCCAGGCTAAACGTAGAGGTCAGAGCTATTTTTTGACCAAAAACCCTGACTAAGGATAGCTCCTCCTATGAGATACACGAGCCAATTACATAACCAGAGGCGTCCATGTACTCTCAGATGAGTTCAGGCTCCATGTTTCCAGAGTAGTGGATAAAAATATCTCCAGTTCCTCAAACTCCACCCGCACCGCTGGCCTTTTCCATTTTCCGGCAGTTTCTTATCGTCTATCTTCTGGACAGGTTTGAACCATCAAGCTTGAACTAAATCCCAGTGCGCCGATTATTTGTTCTTTCCTGTACGTTCACCTCGTACACACTGTTCAGAAGAGCATGCATGACCCTGAGCAGATCTCATTGACTGAACGCGTGTCCTAGTGGAGCCTTTAATCTGGGAAGACCACAGTTTAGCTCCACTTAACCTGGATCATGTTTAAACACAGGTGCATCAGGGACAGCTGAGGAAATCAAGTCAATTTAGGTATCGAGCTCAGGCCTGATAAAACATCACAAAATCTCATGACCTTATCCGCAACACATTACTAACCGCAGTGATGGAAATGGCCTGGTAGTATTTAAACTGGGTGGCGTCATCCTCAACCTCGGAAAGCTTATGAATGAAGCTATTTTAGCTCAGAATTTTGAACGTTCCTGCGAAACCACACCACAGTTACTCCTGACTTGTGGTCATGCAAGGGAGGCGTTTTCTCTCTCAGTTAACCTCACTGACACTTCCAGGAAGGATGAGCGTGAATTATGAAGAAAGGTCTTCTACAAAAATGCATGTAGGAGTACTCAGAGTTTTGTTTTCTTAACGGTGGAGCAAATGTCTTGTCTAACAAAACAGCTACGGATGCCTGGGATATTTCAGCAAATATATGAAATCGCTCAGTCTTCCAGAGGAGGCCGGCAGTCTCGTTTCATTCAATTACACTTCACAAGTTCTCACAATGGCAACAAAAAAGCTCAGTCATTACAGTGAAAGTGTTCTCACTGTTGCCATAGCCACTGAAACAACCGGACGCACGGTTTGTGGCACCAACGAGCTAATTAATGAGAAAAAAAAAACACCACATAATCTCTGCCATCCTATCACCAAGAGTGGGAAATGAAATCTATCAAACTTTCACTGTAAAAAAAAAAAAAAAGATAAATTATAGAGCTTTAAAGATTCCCTCAAGACAGTTAGATCTCATAATCCCCCAAGAACATCCCAATTCACTGCGGCTCAGCAATTTAGCGTATGAAATCAATAGGACATCAAATCGAGATGTTAATTAGGTAAGGAATAAAATACAACTGGGTGTGCTGTTATAGGAAAATAATCAGCGATGAAGCGCTGTAATGCAGCATGAGTTGCTATAACGACCCTAATGTTAATCATTTTCCAGTAAGAGCACTTTCGGAAGGCTTTTATTCCTCTTAAACGTCACGGTCATTTTCCAACACTAAAAATCGCTAATGTATTAATATACACGACACGTCACAAACTTTTTATCCATTTATACTTACATTTTATACTACTGAATGCCCACATAAGGTACCACTATGACTCGACCCTATAGAAGCTACAAACAGTTGTTCCCTCACCGGCTTTCTTTTTTGTCTCTTGAAGTTGAACTCTTTGCGGTGTCGGAAAACTGATTCACAGCTTTAGCTTGGATTGTTACCAAAAAAAAAAAAAAAAAAAAGCACTGACACTGGAGACTCCTTCCAAAAATATTAAACAAGCACCTCTGTTTAGGTGGACTGTCTGTCATACTGGCCGAGTCACCCAATCTAACTGCATTATGGGTAAAGCAGGCCTGTGCTCAAAGCGTAATGTCATCTGAAGCCACTAGAGTCAAGAAACATGAATCATGTGCCCACCGGGGCCATGTGTGTGTGGAGTTTGCATGTTCTCCCCGTGGGTCGGGGGTTTCCTCAGGGTACTCCGGTTTCCTCCCCCAGTCCAAAGACATGCATGGTAGGCTGATTGGCGTGTCTAAAGTGTCCGTAGTGTATGAATGGGTGTGTGAGTGTGTGTGTGATTGTGCCCTGCGATGGATTGGCACCCTGTCCAGAGTGTACCCCGCCTTGTGCCCGATGCTCCCTGGGATAGGCTCCAGCTTTCCCTGTGACCCTGAAAAGGACAAGCGGTATAGAAGATGGATGGATGGATGGATGGATGGATCATGTGGTATAGTTTGGTGTGAACTTTGTAATAAATGCTCTAATACTGGGCTCATATTCCAGCTTCATGCTCATTTTAACTATAAATGATCAAATAAATTTTGTTTTACCAGCTTTACTATGATCTCTGTGATGACCTTTTGGAATCCAGCCATCGTGTATCCAGATCAAAGTTTAACAACATGCATATACACCTGGCATTCAAATAAGTTCTCAGGCAGCTTGAGTGAAGTCTGAGTGCTGCATCAGGTAAAATGTAAATCCACTGATGAGCCTTAACCAACGTCCTGTATTGTTCCTCCTTTCCTGTTGTTTTATGCAAAAGATGGTTGCCACATCAAAACCTGTGATTTCGCATGCTGTTAAACTTGGAGGAAACTCACAGGCTCTTTAAGGCTCTTTAACTGTTTAAGACGGAACTCACATTGGCCACACCCAACTATACTCATCTTTCATGATTACCGTATGGTGGTCACATCAATTACGGCACAATGCATTGCGGTGTTTCTCAGAAAATAAACCCGGGTGACAGCGGCGGTTGAGGTTTGGGTGATGCAGTGGGGGTAGGTATGACTGAAGGGCTATATAAATGACTTTATATACCATTCTAAGTGAACTTCCTTTATGTTATTTTTTCAGAATGGTTTAATAACCGGTTTAATAACTGGGGCGCACGGTGGCTTAGTGGTTAGCACGTTCGCCTCACACCTCTAGAGTCCAGGGTTCGAGTCCCGCCAGGGCCATGTGTGTGCGGAGTTTGCATGTTCTCGGGGGTTTCCTCCGGGTACTCCGGTTTCCTCCCCCAGTCTAAAGACATGCATGGTAGTCTGATTGGCGTGTATGAATGTGAATGTATGTGATTGTGCCCTGCGATGGACTAGCACAAGGTACCCCGCCTTGTGCCCGATGCCTCCTGGGATAGGCTCCAGGTTCCCCGTGACCCTGAAAAGGAGCAAGCGGTTGAAGATGGATGGATTTTTTTTAATAACCAAAATGAAAAAATAATTACGTACATAGAGGAGATCAATTTATTTGGATGGGCTACCCAAATTTGTGTGGCGGCCTGGGAAAACCCATCGGATGTTGTCGTGGCTGAATTCTCACAATGATCCAGAATCTTCCAGCTATCTTTAGGTAAAGATCATGTGGAGATGTGAGAAAACATTTCGAGGTGTTTGGTTATCAAATGTGGCTTGAATAATCAGTTGTATTTACACCTGTATAACATCTGGCTAAAACGTTTCTCCTTATGTTACACCTGCATTGTGTGTCTATAATCCTGATAGTCAATACCCTTGAAACAACCAGGTTCTAATAAATAGGGTCATTGATTTTTTCCATTGTCTTTCTCTTGTGTGGAAGCAAAAACACAATCTACCCCTCTTAGGTCAGCAGCTCTGTTTGGACCATTTAAGACAACATGCAAGGAGAATAAAAAAAAAGCCACTGTGAATGTCTCGCCAACATGTCAGGAAGTTTTAGAGAGTCAGCTCAATACCACAAACCTAAAAGCTCTTCTAGGAAGGAAGAATCCTGCAACATACCCGAGGGATTGCAACACTTTGCTCATGTTCTGATATAAATACACCTTGGAGCCAGGATATTAAAATAATCGAGCTGTTGCTGACTATGCAATCAACCTACGTTACCACAAAGCTAACAAAGTTATGGCACGTTTTCATTTATTAGTCACATGGTGGATCATCAAATATAATTAGTTTAACAACAAAATAGCATCTCTAGCAGTACTGAAGGGTTTTGGGATGTGTGCCAAATACGTGCAATTCCATGATACATTTTCACCTTTCTATTTATCAGTCAGTCCAAAAACTCAACCCCCCCCCCCCTCCCAAAAAAAATAATCATGCTTACATCAGCTTAAGGTTTTATACGTGACAGAAATGTAAATGAGATATCTGATTACTGGTGCAACTCCCTGAAGGCCATACGATGCATTTACATCTATTAAGCCACTGTGAGACACTTGATCCACCTTTTATGTCACGGCTTCACTTGGCTTTCCAGAAGGCTTAATAGACTATCAGCAAAACAAATACATCTTTGCTAATCAGCCGTGGTGCTCGGTGGCGTTCGCGCTATATAAATATTGATTTTTTATAAATATTGATCTAAACCCTTCAAGCTAATGTGAACTTAGAATCCACAACGCGTAGTTAGCATTACTGTAGTCTCAACTAGGGATAGGCACAAGTAGTCAAAATAATGACAGTGATCGATTATTATAACACAATGCATAAATGAATGAATAGTTGGGGGAGGGGTTAAATTTGTGTTTATTATAAATTTTTTTTTACATCAACATCGAGTAGCAAAAAAGAAATAATAATAATTTACTAAAATCATTCCAGTAAAGACGCTACGACCTTTACTGACAATTCTGTGGTTAGTTACAGTAGCAAGGATATCAGGACCGGAAGACATTTTAAGAATCGCAATTCTGTGATTAGTTACAGTAGCAAGGATATCAGGACCGGAAGACATTTTAAGAATCGCAATTCTGTGATTAGTTACAGTAGCAAGGATATCAGGACCGGAAGACATTTTAAGAATCGCAATTCTGTGATTAGTTACAGTAGCAAGGATATCAGGACCGGAAGACATTTTAAGAATCGCAATTCTGTGATTAGTTACAGTAGCAAGGATATCAGGACCGGAAGACATTTTAAGAATCGCAATTCTGTGATTAGTTACAGTAGCAAGGATATCAGGACCGGAAGACATTTTAAGCTAGCTAACTGTTGCTTCGGTATCAGGCAACAGCATATGGAAGCATTGACAAAACCAAGAAAATACAGTGAGTGCAGATTATGCAGTGCAAACCGGTTATATTACTCGTTTACAGGTTGCTTATCAGACCCGAGTACAATTTTTTTACCTCAGAATTAAGATTTTTCTTTCCCTTAGGTGCATGCTATGCTACCGTGTGAATAAAAGCCAAATATAAGCCAAGGACAACATTTTGTCATGTTTATACCGAGTTGTTCAGAGATCAAACTCACACACTTTCCCCTAAATCATACAGGCCATTAATCAGACCTGAGTGCATGATAGGCTAGAAGTGCATGATAGGCTAGAAGAGTGTCTAACGGCCAGAATATTAGCTGACGTTAAGCCTTTTGTAGCTACAACCATCCACCAAAAATCTCTCATACAGAGTTGTTGAGAGACCAAACTCTCATCAGTCCAGAGTAATATTTTTTACCTGAGGTAGATTTATGTGCTACACAAGCAGAGTGTGTGTGATATTAGCTAAAGACTTGCTTTCGTTACATTTTTTTGTGGATGTAAACAGAGATCAAACTTGACCACTTCTCCAGAAAGGTCTCTAATAAGACCAGAGTTATTTGTTTTTACCTCAGATTTAAATGTGATGCTACAGGGGCTACGAATCAAAATATTAGCCAAAGACATGCTGACATTAAATGGTAAATGGTAAATGGCGCACTTATATGGCGCTTTTATCCATTCACACACATACTCACACACCAATGGTAGCAGAGCTGTCATGCAAGGCGCTAACTTGCCATCAGGAGCCACTTGGGGTTCAGTGTCTTGCCCAAGGACACTTCGGCATGTGGAGTCACGTGGGCCGGGAATCGAACCGCCAACCCTACGATTAGTGGACAACCCGCTCTACCACCTGCGCCACAGCCGCCCATTAGTTTTTGTCATAGGTGCAAACAAGGTAGGATATACAATGTTGCTCAGAGATCAAACTTGACCACTTTTCCAGACATTTTACAGGTCAGACCAGAGTAATATTTTTACCTCATGACATGCTAGTAGTATGTGACTAATAGCCAGAATATTAGCCGAAGACTTGCTGAAAAGTAGCTACAAAAATAATGTAATAACGTTGTTGAAACAAACTCACTCACTTTTCCAAAAAATCCCAATTCTGAATTTTGTGTCTCGAGTTTTTGAACTGTCAAAATGACTGAAATGCACATGCCCTGCTAACAAGTTATAAAAATGTTGTTTATTATTTATTTATCTTTAACTAACATATGGGGCGCACGGTGGCTTAGTGGTTAGCACGTTCGCCTCACACCTCCAGGGTCCGGGGTTCGAGTCCCGCCAGGACCGTGTGTGTGTGGAGTTTGCATGTTCTCCCTGTGTGTGCGGGGGTTTCCTCCGGGTACTCCGGTTTCCTCCCCCAGTCCAAACACATGCATGTTAGGCTGATTGGCGTGTCTAAAGTGTCCGTGGTGTGTGAGTGTGTGTACCCAGCCGTGTGACTGGCAGCAGCTACACGCCCGGATAAATGGGGAGGGGTGGGGAAAGCAATGGCAAACTACCAGACATTTTACAGGTCTACCCCACTACTTCTGCCGACATGCTTTGTGGTTTGCGTTGATGACATACGTGGGCCATAAAGTGACCGACGGTCGGCCTCGACTAATCGGTGATAGATAGATAGATAGAACTAACATATAATGTTATAGGAGTAAACAGTAATGTGTTTGTCAAACCAAGTGTTACAAAAATACTGCTTAAATTTGTAATTCCGCTGCTCGGTTTGAATGATATAGTAGCCTGAAAACTGGCGTTAGCACGATTGCACAGCCAAATGAGGTCCACACACACACAGCCACACCTGAGAGAAGAAAAAAAACAATGTCAACAAAGTGATGGGCATGCGCAAGGTCAGGCGGTGTGTGAATATGTGCATGTGTGGAGTTTGTTTGCTCCTATTATCTGCTGTTTATGTTTGACTAATTCACTTTGAGAAGTCCTTGAGCACTTTGTGCGGAGAAGTGAAGAAAGTAGAGTGTGTGCACTGCGAGTGCGGTGCTGTTAATTAGCACTACAGCAAGATGCTAATTGATAATCTACTAAACTCAATCACCCATGAAGGCCTGATTGTTATAAACCAAAACACGTTAAGAGTAATAATGCCAAGAGCTAAGACCTAAACCACGTTACACAGTTACGTCTGTGTGCCACGCCATGCATTTCAAATGCTAATGACGGCAATAACAATCCTATATCACTTCATTTCCACCTCAAATCCTGCCATCGCATTACAGTCCGACAAGCTTCCGTTAGTTATTCGGCCTTTTAACGTAACCTGACTGAAGAGCTCTGAAAGAACTAAATGAAGGCTCTATTGCGGTCGTTTTCAAGCTCACAGATATACAAAATGGACACCGCTATTGGCATTCTGAGCATTAGGTAAACAGTAATATAATTAGCTACCACTAGTGAAGTAATTTAATTATCACTTGGCCTTTCTGGAGCGGATGAGAGTGTGTCAGTCTCTCGAGACCGACATGTGATAGCCAGCCAAATGTGACTCATTAGTTAGGCATGACATCACTTTTCGTTCCTTCTTCATACTAGTTAATGTATCAATGAATGATTTTGACATTCCTAATATCCAAGAAAGCCTTAAAGGTAAAGTCAGCATTTACCACTATTATTTGGATAAAACTAGATGCAGACCCTCCCTCAAATTAAAGTATATTCACTAGATTTTCACTTGCTAACATATGTACTTGTTCTGAACACATTTTATGCCGAATTTACATTATAGTCACTAATGATTGTCGATTGTTTAATTAACGCGCCTTATCATAAATGCTTTCATTCGAAATGTTACTCAAAAAAAGTTCAGTAAAAACATTGTCAATAAATATGCAGATTTTATTTATTTTTGTAGCAGTAGTAAAATAGATATACAGCAATTCCTTTCTACAGTGTTTTTACATGCGTGCGCAATGTCCCACACTACATAATTCACTGATCTGGGTAAACTGGCCTCTCCGGTTCGACATCAGCGTTAATAATAACGTTCACCAACGTGCACAACATTCCCCCACTCGTTTCAATGTTCAGGCATTGGTGTGATCCAAAGACAGCTGGACTCCACTTATCTGGAGACAAGATCCGGACTTTTATTTCACACACACACTATCATTTCCTAACGTGGGGTTGGAACAGGACAGAAAAATGCGAACCTAAACTTGCCAAAAATCACGGTTTACAAATAAAACTGCCGTACAAGCCAGAACATGGTGACAACATTCACATAGATGTGCTGCTTTGTGTTAGTCTTTTTGACTAGTATATTTCCCGCCAGGGCCATGTGTGTGTGGAGTTTGCATGTTCTCCCCGTGTGTCGGGGGTTTCCTCAGGGTACTCCGGTTTCCTCCCCCAGTCCAAAGACATGCATGGTAGTCTGATTGGCGTGTCTAAAGTGTCCGTAGTGTATGAATGTGTGTGTGAGTGTGTGTGTGATTGTGCCCTGCGATGGACTGGCACCCTGTCCAGGGTGTACCCCGCCTTGTGCCCGATGCTCCCTGGGATAGGCTCCAGGTTCCCGTGACCCTGAAAAGGAGTAAACGGTTGAAGATGGATGGATGGATATTTCCTCGTAAAAGGCCCCGAGGAGCCTAATCCTCTGATTGCTTTCTAATGCGGTTAATGAACATAACGTGCATGTGGAAAGTGTGAAGAATTGCTAATCTTCCACTGACTATGTGTACTTTGTGAAAACTTCTCATCTTTTGATGTAAAGTGGGCAGGGCTTATTTTAAATAACGTTTACCCAAGATGTACCCTCAACTATTACAGGGCTAATGTCAAGTCTCAACCTTAGACCCCCCCACCCCAATGGTTCACAGAGCATCGAATATCTTCTGGACACTTTTCTGGCCACCAGCTTCAGAATCTTCAGGTCACATTTTCTCTGCTCGTCCGTATGCTGGTTGTCTTTTTTCTTCTTTTTGAACACCAAGACACAAAGAGGTTTGGGCGGCTGTGGCTCAGTCGGTAGAGTGGGTTGTCCACTAATCCACTAACCGTGGGGTTGGCGGTTCGAATCCCGGCCCGGGTGATCCCATGCCGAAGTGTCCTTGGGCAAGACACTGAACCCTAAGTTGCCCCCGATGGCAAGCTAGCACCTTGCATGCAGCTCTGCTACCATTGGTGTGTGAGTGTGTCTCATTTGTAAGTCGCTTTGGATAAAAGCGTCCGCTAAATGAATAAATATAAATATAAGAGGAAGATATAGTACACTGGGTTGAAATGTCCACAGCAACAACTATCAGAGAGTTTTTTAAACATGCTGGGGGTTAAATTGTAGATGGGTTAATGTAGATGGCTTATAGTCATGTTTATTCACAAAACATACCAGACTCTTTAACAAAAGCTGAAAATCTGGCACACCAGACAAGATTTCAGGCACCAAAAAGAGGGGAAGTCCTGAATGATTCAGGGGCCCAGAGATAAACAAGAGCCCTAGTCTAGGTGTCTTAAGGCAGAGACTGCTTGAGTAGGGTCAAGTTTCAGTTTGTCGTCACAAGGCCTCGACCCTGATCCAACCAGATCACCATGCCTTCATAGCATATTTCTGGAGACGTGCTCGTCGGTACAACATAACAATATAACGAATTCAGAGTTCCTTATTGCGGAGTATCTTTATTACGCTATCCCATCGCACTTTATTCTTTATACGTGCAATTCTAAAGGGAAAAATCCGTAATATATAAAGTTCTGTAAAACGCTGCTAGGGAATGATTAAAATCTTTCACATCCATCATCACACTGAATAGACACACATAACAGCCAACTGTTTGGAGTCTGCCTCGGGGAGTCAAACACAAACGCTGCACAATGGCCACACGTTACAACACACTGGAGAGTTTGCTCCGAATATCATTTAATCACTTCCAACCTCAGCCATAACAAGCAACATTAGAGCAAAAAAAAAAAAAAAGCTGCACATGCAATCTGTTGTACTGTAATTCCATGTGTGAAGACGCTTATACCGAGCTGCTAGCAAGAATAAATTAGCTGGACTGTTATAGGGAAGATACGGGTGTTATGGTTAGAAATTCTCACGGTATGATAGCCTATATAGCATTTAAAAGCACAGTGGTGAAAATTACACGGAAATCTTTGACTAGGAAACCCCGAATAAACGCCCACTCGCCTCGGAATTCCTTCTCAGGAAGTCAGGAGGTGTCCTCAACTCCGAGTTCAGCAAGTGAAATCAACATGGCTGCTCACGGCATGAACAGTAAACAAAGCAGCACTTCTTGCCTTGACTTTATACTGTGTATATACACAAGTATATGCTTTAGACGGACATATTAACTTGTTCAATCTAGAACACCGACCTTTGACTTTTCAATAATACTGATTAAAATGCACTTTCGTCCATTGCGGTTTACACGGAATGTTCATCCTCTGTGCATTTGAGCTACAACGTGGGGGGGGGGGGGGGGGACATGGATATCTCCATGTTTGTCTTTTAATAAGCAACAAGAAAGCCAGTTAACACTGATGAGTGATGTATATTTACTGTCTCAAAACAATAGTCAGGTAACTGTCCAATCATACTCTATGACGACGTGTGAAGGCTTGACACCCCTTAATAGCGCCTCAGTGGTAATGGTACCTAAATGGTTACGGTTCTGTGATAAAGACCGGTTCTGTGATAAAGTTCTGTGATATCGGGCGGATGTGGCTCAGTCGGTAGAGCGGGTTGTCCACTAATCCACTAATCGTGGGGTTGGTGGTTCGAATCCTGGCCCGGCTGATCCCATGCCGAAGTGTCCTTGGGCAAGACACTGAACCCT
>JAFFST010055660.1:7863-10983 GCA_022414735.1 Noturus placidus
TCTGGCGCTCTCTCTGTCTCTCTCACTCTCTTAGTCTCTCTCTCTCTCACTCTCTCTCTCTGTCTCTCTCACTCTCTGTCTCTCTCTCTATCTCTCTCACTCTCTCTCTGTCTCTCACTCTCTCTCTCTCATTCTCTCTCTCACTCTCTCTCTGTCTCTCTCTCTGTCTCTCTCTCTCATTCTCAAACGTTATCTCAGCGGTGGCGGTTTCAGAATTGATCGTGTCGATCCGAGTGGTGCGATTAGATCAAACGTAATATCCATCATCCACACAGCTTGAGGCAGATTTAATACGGAGAGCTGTTTATATAAGCACTAAAGCAAATGAACCTAATGCAGCATCTAAATCATCTCTTTTCTCTTTTTCTTATTTTAATATTCTGCTTCTCTGGTTGTTGCTATAACACACTGACCATCTCCAGCATCAGCCAGAAGGATGAGGCGATATATCACTGTATAGCGGAGAACAGTGTCGGCTCATCTCAGGCCAGTGCCCGTCTCACGGTCCTGTGGGCAGATGGGTTACCGGGCATCCCGACTGGAGTACGCGCCGACGCCCTTTCGCCCTCAACCTCCATACAGGTGTTGTGGAACGAACCAGCCCAAAACACCCAGGACATCATCGGCTACGTGCTGCACATCCGCAAGACCGCAGGTACAAGCCAGGAACAACATTCATTTGGTTTAGTAAGGCTTGTGGAATAGTTTAAGTCTAACACTGCTGTGTTATCCAGGTGGGTGCTAGGATGTTGAGTGGTGGCTGCTATGGTATTCCAGATGATTACTATGGTGCTGCTAGGCGGTTGCTATGATGGTTGCTAGGATGCCATTTCGTGGTGGTTATGGTATTCCAGGGTGTTGCTGGGTGGTTGTTATGGTACTCCAGGTGTTTGCTATGGTATTACAGGTGGTTTCTAGGGTGATGCTAGATGGTTGCTATGGTATGTGGGGTGGTTGCTATTGTGTTGCAAGATGGTTGCCATCATCTTGAAGGTGGTTGCTAGTGTTCGCGATAGGTGGTTGCTATGTTATTCCAGATGATTGCCATGTTATTCAAGGTGGTTGCTATGGTATTCCAGGTAGTTTTTAGGGTGCTGGTAGGTGGTTGCTGTGATAGTCCGAGTGATTGCTATTGTGTTGCTAGGTGTGTTGCAGGGTGGTTGTTATGGTATTCAAGGTGGTTGCTATGAAGTTGCTAAGTGGTTGTTAGGGTGCTGGTAGGTGGGTGCTATGGTATTGTTAGGTGGTTGCTGTGTTATCCAGGTTTTTTCGAGTGTGCTTGGTGGTTGCTGTGGTATTTCAGGTGTGTGCTTGGGTGTTGGTAGGTGGTTGTTATGGTGGTTTCTATGGTGCTGGTAAGTGGTTGCTATGGTATCCCAGGTCATTGCTGGAGAACTCATTTTTGTGACTCATACAACCCCACATGGGATCGTGACCCTTAATCAAGGAACCGCTGCCTTGAAACTTATATGTAGAACCTTACAGCAGAATGCTTTCAGACTAGAACCATTTTAGGAAGCTAAGAACCCTTAACTGTACAAAGAACCTCGTGCAGAACGCAGAGAACTCATAGTTCCTATGGGTGCATACTGTACTGTATATTGATTTACTTTATTTATGTAATGGATTTTTTAAATTTCATTTATTTCATAAACTACTATATTGTAAAGCTAGCATATGAAAAAAATGTGCAAATTTAAATGTAAAAGCTAAAATGTAAAATTTCTAAATGTAAAAGCAAAAATTGCATTTCGTAATCTCATGTTAATCCAAATCAGCACAGGGGCTTTTAATTTCATTTGATTTAATCTCAGTGTGTTTAGACTCCGTGGAGCAGTAGAAACTCCCCTTTTTGTCTTTGCAATGTAAGGACATTGATTAACGAGTCTGGATTAAGACTCACGGCTTCACTGCTACCTGTTTAAAAAAAAAAAACAATAAACAAAGAAAAATAGATATATTTATTTTAATGTTCCCAAAAGGTATAGTATAGTACTGTGCAAATGTCTTTTAGATAATTTTTTAGATAATTATTTTATGATTATTCGTTTTATTGATTAATTATTTTATTATTATTATTATTAGCTTTGTATCTTAAATGTTATAATTATCAATTAGCTTTGATGTACATTTTATTTATTAATTATATGATTATTCTTTTTATTTATTAATTATTTTATGATTATTTGTTGTATTTTTTTTAATTATTTTGTGATTTTACCTTTTATTTACTAATTATTTTGATTATTAGTTTTATTTAGTAATTATTGTATGATTATACCTTTTAATTATTCATTTTTTATGATTATTCATTGTATTTATTAATTATTTAATGATTTCATTTTATTGATTAATTATTTTATTATTATTAGCTTTATGTCTTAAATGTTATAATTATTAGTTTTATGAATTAATTATTTTATGATTATTCGTTGTATTTATTAATTATTTAATGATTCATTTTTTAAATTACTTTATGGGTGTACATTTTATTTATTAATGCTATGATTATTCTTTTTATGTATTAATTATTTTGATTATTAGTTTTATTTAGTAATTATTGTACGATTATTCCTTTTAATTATTCATTATTTTATGATTATTTTTTGTATTTATTTATTATTAGTTTTATTTCTTAAATGTTATAATTATTAGTTTTATGTATTAATTATTGTCTCCCTCTTGCTCATACACTTCCTTTGAATATCATAGCTGTTACAGTCACTGACCCTGCCAAATTGCACTTTCTTGTTATTTACCGTCCTCCAGGTCAACTGGGGAAGTTCATCGATGAATTTGACACGCTACTGTCCTCCATCCCAGATGATGGAACTCCACTTCTGGTCCTTGGTGATTTCAAAATTCATCTAGACAAGCCACAAGCAGGTGACTTTCTTTCTCTCCTTCCCACATTTGACCTCAAGCAGTTCAGCACACCTGCTGGCAAACAACTCGACCTCATCCTCACACGTAATTGCACCACACACAATCTTCTCATTACTCCTCTTCACACCTCTGACCATTTCTTTATCCAGTTCTCTATTACTATCCCCTCACCCCCTTCACTGTCTTCTCCCTCTGTCTCCTTTCGGCGCAATCTTCGCTCCCTTTCCCACTCAC
>JAFFST010055661.1:0-11782 GCA_022414735.1 Noturus placidus
CAGTGTGTGGTGTGTGTGTGTGGGGTGTGAGTGTGTGTTGGGCGAGTGTATGTTGGGCGAATGTGTGTTAGGCGAGTGTGTGTTGAGTGAGTGTGTGTTGGGTGAGTGTGTGATGGGTGAGTGTGTGTTGGGCGTGTGTGTGTTGGGTGTGTGTGTTGGGTGAATGTGTGTTGGGTGAGTGTGTGTTGGGTGAGTGTGTGTTGGGTGAGTGTGTGTTGGGTGAATGTGTGTTGGGTGAGTGTGTGATGGGTGAGTGTGTGTTGGGTGAATGTGTGTTGGGTGAGTGTGTGTTGGGTGTGTGTGTGTGTGTTGGGTGAATGTGTGTTGGGCGAGTGTGTGTTGGGCGAGTGTGTGTTGGGCGAGTGTGTGTTGGGTGAGTGTGTGTGTTGGGTGAGTGTGTGATGGGTGAGTGTGTGTTGGGTGAATGTGTGTTGGGTGAGTGTGTGATGGGTGAGTGTGTGTTGGGTGAATGTGTTTGGAGTGTGTGTTGGGTGTGTGTGTGTTGGGTGAGTGTGTGTTGGGTGTGTGTGTGTTGGGTGAGTGTGTGTTGGATGAATGTGTGTTGGGTGAGTGTGTGTGTGTTGGGCGAATGTGTGCTGGGTGAGTGTGTGTTAGGTGAATGTGCGTTGGGCGAGTGTGTGTTGGGCGAGTGTGTGTTGGGCGAGTGTGTGTTGGGTGAGTGTGTGTGTTGGGCGATTGTGTGTTGGGCGAGTGTGTGTTGGGCGAGTGTGTGTTGGGCGAATGTGTGTTGGGCGAATGTGTGTTGGGTGAGTGTGTGTGTTGGGTGAATGTGTGTTGGGTGAGTGTGTGTTGGGCGAATGTGTGCTGGGTGAGTGTGTGTTAGGTGAATGTGCGTTGGGCGAGTGTGTGTTGGGTGAGTGTGTGTTGGGTGTGTGTGTGATGGGTGAGTGTGTGTTGGGCGTGTGTGTGTTGGGTGTGTGTGTTGGGTGTGTGTGTTGGGCGAGTGTGTGTTGGGCGAATGTGTGCTGGGTGAGTGTGTGTTGGGCGAATGTGCGTTGGGCGAGTGTGTGTTGGGCGAGTGTGTGTTGGGCGAGTGTGTGTTGGGCGAGTGTGTGTTGGGTGAATGTGTGCTGGGTGAATGTGTGTTGGGTGAGTGTGTGATGGGTGAGTGTGTGATGGGTGAATGTGTGTTGGGTGAGTGTGTGATGGGTGAGTGTGTGTTGGGTGTGTGTGTGTGTGTGTGTTGGGTGAATGTGTGTTGGGCGAGTGTGTGTTGGGCGAATGTGTGCTGGGTGAGTGTGTGTTAGGTGAATGTGCGTTGGGCGAGTGTGTGTTGGGCGAGTGTGTGTTGGGCGAGTGTGTGTTGGGCGAATGTGTGTTGGGCGAATGTGTGTTGGGTGAGTGTGTGTTGGGTGTGTGTGTGTGTGTTGGGTTTGTGTGTGTGTTGGGTGAATGTGTGATGGGTGAATGTGTGTTGGGTGAATGTGTGATGGGTGAGTGTGTGTTGGGTGAATGTGTTGGGTGAGTGTGTGTTGGGTGTGTGTGTGTTGGGTGAGTGTGTGTTGGTTGTGTGTGTTGGGTGAGTGTGTGTTGGGTGAATGTGTGTTGGGTGAATGTGTGTTGGGTGAATGTGTGTTGGGCGAGTGTGTGTTGGGTGAGTGTGTGTTGGGTGTGTGTGTGCGATGGGTGAGTGTGTGTTGGGTGAATGTGTGTTGGGTGTGTGTGTGTGTTGGGTGAGTGTGTGTTGGGTGAATGTGTGTTGGGTGAGTGTGTGTTGGGTGTGTGTATGTGTGTTGGGTGAGTGTGTGATGGGTGAGTGTGTGTTGGGCGAATGTGTTGTGTGAGTGTGTGTTGGGTGTGTGTGTGCGATGGGTGAGTGTGTGTTGGGTGAATGTGTGTTGGGTGTGTGTGTGTGTTGGGTGAGTGTGTGTTGGGTGTGTGTGTGTTGGGTGAGTGTGTGTTGGATGAATGTGTGTTGGGTGAGTGTGTGTTGGGCGAGTGTGTGTTGGGCGAGTGTGTGTTGGGCGAGTGTGTGTTGGGCGAGTGTGTGTTGGGCGAGTGTGTGTTGGTTGTTGTACTCCATGTCTGTAGGCTGCGCTGTATTTTGGGAATTGGAGAGTGCTGCTGGAGTCTTGAGAGAATGAAACACCTTTAACAATGAATAAAGTGAAGTCTGAAGTCATTATCATTTAATTTAGCTACTCTTAACCCTTTCCACTCTATACTATAATATAAGCTAGCATGGTGAGAGTGTTGCTATGGTTACGTCACCCGGATGCCCAGGATGCTGTTCTGTGTAAAACAGAAATGTTTTATTTAATTATTAGTTTTTTGATTATCTACAACACTGTGACTTTAATTCTATCCATAAACAAAACCAAATATTTCCATATTGCCATATATATAAAATTATACATGTATAAATATATATAAAATCATTTTTGTTATATTATAGTGGTGTTAATGATTCATATTCAAATGATTCTGAATCAGATGGTTACATGATCAAATCTGGTTCGTAATGAAGACTGAAGTGGCCATGCTTATAGCCCACACACACACACACACACACACACACACACACACACACACACTTCCTCAGGCGAATTCAGGCCAAAGCATCATTACACTCATTTAAAGGCGAGCGATTGAAGATCATCTTCACACCTTCACACACTCTGGATAATTAACTACAATTCTGAAACATCCTGCTCAGTCGTGTGGTTCTGGGCGTGTTCCTTCTTTCTCCTTATTAAAACATTCAACTCCACCCACAATGTCACATCCAATCACCTCGCCTTGAGAGAAGAGCCAATTATCTGTGAAAAATGGACCTAGAGGGGAGATTTGATCCGACATGACACCGGCTTTAAAAAGGCCAACAGACTCGCTACATTATTAATCCACAAAATATCATTATTAATTAGCGCAGGACTGCGGCTCGGTTCTAACAGAACTAATCCCCAATTATTTATCTTTATATATTTATTAACAGAACCAGAGATGTACAGAGACAATAAAAATGATTATTTATAAATATTTAGAAGATGAACTCTATGTTAGAATGGCCTAGTGACAAAATAAACATGGCACAAGTGTGTTCTTTTTGGATTATTATACAGATATAAATATAATATACAGCTTTCAGAGAACCTTCACAGAACCTGCATTATTCATTCCCATCTCTGTTGTTTCTTCACAAACAAAACAAGTATTTTTCAGATTTTCTTAAGGAATTCTACACACACTAACACACACACACACAGACACACGCACGCACACACACACACACACACACACACACACACACCTCTTAACACACTACTCCCACTCTGTTATTTCTCTGTTATTGTGATATTCAGGTTTGTGTTTTTCATTTCATTAAGCCAGTGTTTGTGTGTGTGTGTGTGTGTGTGTGTGTGTAGCATGCTGCACTCGATTCTATTATGTGTGTGTACAATAGATAATGAGCTTTATTCTTATAGATCAGTCAGACAATATGCTCTTCTTTTGTGAAAACCTCTCTGCATCACACACACACACACTCACACACACACACACACACGCAAAGGTTCTCTAACAATACAACAGAACAGAGATACCTCGATGCTATAAGTGTGGTCCAACATGAACACAGGGACAAACACAGAGACAGAGATGGAGAAGATGGAGAAGACTAAAACGTACATAGGGACAGAGATGGAGACAGAGAAGAATAATACTTTGATGTATTTTTTTTTCACTGAAACATCAAATAACATGCTGTAACCTTTATTGTGGCTCATTTAGATGTTAATGCGGAGCAGGAACCGGTTCTGGAGCCCATTCATCTGAGGTCAAGAGGCCGATCACATGCGCTCTACCTCTGTGTGTGTGTGTGTGTGTGTGTGTGTGTGTGTGTGTGTGTGTGTGTGTGTGTGTGTGGTGGAGAGTGTTGAAGAGTTGTGTTAATGACAGTGTCAGAGACATACAGCAGGTTCTGCTACATGACGAGGTTCAGGAGCAGGTGCTGATTATCAGTTATGTGATATACCACAATATTTATCAAAATATCTTTATTAATGACACTTTATTAGGACTCATTTAAATTTATAATCAGCTCCTAGAGTGATATTCACATACGCTCATAAACGATCCCTAGAGTGATTCCATTTATGTTTATAAACGACCCCCAAATTGATTCATTCACATTTGGAATCATAAATGATTTGTAGACTAATTCTAGTTAAGTTTGTAAATTACTCTGAGTGATTCAATTTACATTCAAACATGTCTGCTAAAGTGATTCACTTACGTTTGCAAACGATTATTTACATTTGTAAGAAACTCCTAGAGTGATTCACTTATGATTATAAACGATTCCTAGAGGTATTAAACGTTTGTAAACAACTCGTAAGTGATTCACTTACATTTTGCAGGTTATAAACGACTCCTACATTTGTAACTGACTCCTAGAGTGATTTACTTACATTTGTAAACAACTCTCAGAATGATTCCATTACATTTGTAAACGACTCCTCGAGTTTTGTAGTTTGTAAACTCCTCCTACTTTTGAAAAATGTGTATTTGCACTTTACGCAGTCTTGTGTATTCTTCTGTGATGCACCATGGTCCTGGAGAAACATTTCCAGTGTATACGATCTACATAGAGGGATGACAACTAAAACCTGCTTGATTCTTATAATGACTCTTAGAGTGACTCACTTACATTTGTAAACAGCTTCTTCTGGAAGGGAGAGACTTTAACTCAGGACACTGTCTATCACGTGACATTTCAGATTTAAACGTTTCTAGGGGGAGAGAAGTGCATACTTCCTGTCTGCGCTGGAAAAGAGAATAAAAAGAATTCTTTTCTTAACCACGATACACACACTCCATCAGTCCATCAGACTCATCCTGCAGTGTATGGGTTATAATATTCACCGTGTGTGTGTGTGTGTGTGTGTGTGGTAGAACAGTGCTGTGTTAAAGAGGAATTATTTTATTTGAAAAGAAAATGAAACAGCTCTTTGATGTTCACCAAACTTGGCAGAATTACAGCATTAATGAAGAATAGCGAGACAATTATGAGGTTATTGTTGCAGACACATGCATGTTAATGGCGTCTATCTGCATGCAAGTGTGCAAATGTGCACTGGACATTAAATCGGTATTAAATCGGCTCTTTTCACGGACATGTGAGGAGAGGCTGCAGTTTGAGATGTTCTCTAAACCTGTAGATAAATCTTCCTGACGCTGACCTTCTTAATCCACTGGCGTGTTGCTTTCTATAAAAGAGTCGTGATACTCATATTTCACTTTAACACAATTTATAATGTCCTGTTTTTAACAGTCATGTCTGTCTAGAGCAAACTCCCATAGTACAGTACTGTCCTCTGTACACACGACTTCCTAGGCCTCTGTCCTGTGTGTTAACGCAGTGTGTTCTGGGTTTGCCATTTTCCTCCACAGAGATAATGACGTCAGTTATTTTGGGTTGTACAGATAATGATAAATCACTGGTTTCTGAGAAAAGATCTCTCATTCTGCACCGATAGTGAAATATGAATCAGTCGTAGGAGAGTGTAGGAGAGACATAAGTTGCCCGTGTGTGGTGTTTATCGCTCTGATCGTCTGAATTCGTTTTAAACAGGACCTCGTTTTGTCCAGGAGGAGGCAGTGCAGAGCTTGTGCTTTATGTGCCACATTTAACTGTCTCATGATTTTTCATTTTATTTTTATTCATGGAGGAGAGTGATTCACTTACGTTTTGCAGGTTTTAAACGACTCCTACATTTGTAAACAACTCTCAGAGTGATTCCTTTACATTTGTAAACGACTCCTCGAGTTTTGTAGTTTGTAAACTCCTCCTACTTTTGAAAAATGTGTATTTGCACTTTACGTAGTCTTGTGTATTCTTCTGTGATGCACCATGGTCCTGGAGAAACATTTCCAGTGTATACGATCTACATAGAGGGATGACAACTAAAACCTGCTTGATTCTTATAATGACTCTTAGAGTGATTCACTTACATTTGTGACTTTAACTCAGGACGGTGTTCATGCTGTGCATTCAGAGAACTCTGCAGAAACACAGCTGAACTGTAAACTCATTCTTAGTCCTCTAGGGTTAGGGTTAGGGTTGAACCCAGCCTAACCCAGCCTAACCCTAACCCCCACTGTATACATTTAGATGAATCTTGTAACTATAACTCAAAATCATGAATTTCATGAATGTACACACTTCACCATGACACCACTTTCTACTTAATATTAATGATAACACACACACACATACACACACACACACACACACACACACACACATACACACACACACAGTACAATGCAGCACTTTAAATCTGAACATAAACGTGAGTAACAATTAAAAAGAAAGAAAGAAACAATTTGAGTTTAAATACATCTTAAAATTCTTTTTAACCCGTGTCTGTGGTTATTTTTGGTGTGAGTGGCTTTAGGACTGTTTAGTGTGTGTATGTAAATGGAGCACTTATATAGCGCTTTTATCCAAATCGCTTTACACTGTCTCTCATTCACCCATACACACACACCGATGGTAGCAGAGCTACCATGCAAGGCGTTAGCTTGCCATCGGGGGCAACTTAGGGTTCAGTGCCTTGCCCAAGGACACTTCGGCATGTGGAGTCATCTGGGCCGGGAATCGAACCGCCAACCCTATGATTAGTGGACAACCCGCTCTAACGACTGAGCCACAGCCGCAAGTGAGTGTGTGTGTGTGTGTGTGTGTGTGTGTGTGTGTGTGAGAGAGAGAGCCGTGAGCAGGACGGAGGGACAGCGATGTTTGTGCGCAGTGATAGATTGGGGTCAGACGTAAAAAGGCGTGTTATACATCAGCTCATATTTTCAGCATGTGTTGATCCATCTGGAGCTGAATATTCCCCACACACACACACACACACACACACACACACACACACACGGCCTGAGCATGTGACAGGTTTGTGGGAGCAGGAAATGTGCTTTACATAGCATGAGAGAAAAATATGGGTTTTATTTCTAAAACATTTGGTTGAATATGTGAAGATGTGGAGAAGAAGCAAAACCCCACACATCTCTTTCACTAATTCATCATCAAAATGTCTTCACACACATGGACACACACTGCTATAATGACAGCTGTGAGCAGAAGGGTTTGATCTGAAGCAGGCTTTACTCAGCTCTGTAGAGCAACAGCTCCAGATTATTCGTTTTATAAGAGAAACAATTCAGCTGAGCGCTGCTCAATTCTCATTTCATCTGATACAAATTACATTTAAACAAGAGTTCTTACAAACACACACTGTTACAATTAATAATCTTAACTCTAACATGAAAATGTGACGTGGTGTCATTACCAGGCTGAGTGGAGACGCTACCTGCTGCAGGTGAGAACACCTGTGACGTTTATAAAGAAACACTTAACAAAAAAAAACTACAAAAAACACATGCTAATAAAATGATTTATGATTAACGCTGTAGATTAACACAGTAGATGAATGCAGTGGATGAATGCGGTACTTCACCGCTTGTGTAAGTGCGCTCTGATACACAATAATAGTGAGAATGTTTAGTGAATTATAGGTCCGGTTTGGGTTCCTGCTCCATAATGTCTATATTCAACACCACAGTTAGTACAAATCATGACTTGCACCCTATCTAGTGCACTACATATTTACTGATATTAACTGGGACACTATGCTTGTAGAAAAAGGGATCTTTAAGAGGTTCTTTGTAAAGTAAAAGGCTTCTAGCTTGGAACGGTTTCTGGTCAGTAAACACTGCTTTACAGAGATCCTCTCACAAGAGCTCTTACTGCTTATATAATAATATATTATATACTCATAGCTGTATATAATGTATTATTTAGTACATAATCCCAGAAGTCCAGCATCACACTGATAATGTTCATTATTACATTTTTACAGATCATGATGTGAAAATAATTCCACTCATATGTAGTGAACGACTGAGAAGTTCAGTAAATAACTTCTACACACTTTTCCCACTACACCAAATTCCCAGTAAAGTCTTCCACATCCACTATAAAATAATCTCTTCTACATAAATTGTGTAAATAATGATGTATACAGCCTGAGTAGTGCTCATGTTTAAACCAGAGTGCTTTAATCTAGATCTACAGAAGATTAAGGGGGAAAATAAAAACTCTTCCACCTAGAAAATATATTATCATATATATCATATATCATCATTATCATATATAATAAGTCTTGTACCATGTCTAGTGGGAGTTATGGTGTTGAGGCCCTTTCAATAAGGAACCATTTGGAGTTTGTGGAACAAAATAACGACTGTTCTACTTTATTTAGGGAAAATATGGGTTTCTGCACCCTATATAGTCTTCATTTAAGCAACATTTAGGCTTTAGTGTCCACACGGCTATAAAGTAAGACTTTATTACATGAGACTTTATTCAGAGCTCAGAGTGAGAACGAGAGAGAGAGATAGAGAGAATCTTTTTTCAATTAACACCCAAACAGTCAGATATATAATCTCTCTCTGTCTGTCTCTCTGTGTCTCACTCTCTCTGTGTCTCACTCTCTCTGGTACTGGTTCTTCCCCCAAGTCACAGACCTGTTTCTCTCCTCATGCCTTCACACCATCACTTCCTGTCTGTTCAGCTCAGAATAAACACAAAGAATTGAAAAAGTCATGCGTGTGTGTGTGTGTGTGTGTGTGATATTGAAGTGATGTAGTGCTCTACACAGAGATTTTTGTTTAAAACTTTTAAAGGGGAAAAGCACCAGACCTGAAAATAAAATAAAATAAAATATAATATAATCTTTATCAATCACATGATGAAAGATGTTTTGTAATTATTTGTAAAAATGAAGTTGCTGTGCTTTACATCTCCCAGTGAAATGATAGTGTTATAAAACCTCACTTTATATTCTCACAGGACGCGATATTGTGATTAAAATCTTCCACAAATAAATATCTAATACCTTAAAATATAGACGTTTAATGTCTTCTATAAAATATAACAGCATTAAATCTTCATTTATTTCCATCTGCATAAGATTGTGGAGAAAACTGTCAGTGCCATCTACTGGACATACACACATATACACATACATACACACACACACACACACACACACACACACATACATATACACACACACATACATATACACACACATATACACACAGATACAGACACACACAGACACACACATACATATACAAACACACACATACACATATATAGTTAATACCTAAATTGCAAATAGGTTTTATTTACATAATGATATATAAATGTCACGCTGTGTGTAACATGTTTCCATTGTTGTTTTATCTGTATTCACCTCTCACACTTTATTCACTCCTCCTCAGTAACCAACTTTATTTTTTCCATTTTTTAATTTAAACTTTTTTAGTTGTTATTTATATTTATTGTTTTTCCCTGGTAATTTATTGTTTCATTCCGTTCTTAGAATTTATAACACTCACTATTATACAATAAACATCTCACAGCATGGAGAGTTCATCCAGCTACACACATCCACACGGTGTGTGTGTGTATGTGTGTAACAAACGTCGACACAATGTGTGTATGTGTGTGTGTAACAAACGTCGACACAATGTGTGTATGTGTGTGTGTGTAACAAACGTTGACACGATGTGTGTATGTGTGTGTGTATGTGTGTAACAAACGTCGACACAATGTGTGTGTGTGTAATAAACACACATACACACACATTGAGGTATTTAAATAAATGTGCACTAGATAAGTAGGGTATAACAATTACATTTCATATGCTACATAGTGCCAATAACGGTCACTACATCCTAAGTAGTGCACTTTATGTCTAATAGAGAGCTATTAGGGCTTGTGGTCCCTACGTCCTATATAAGTGCACTAAGAAAAAGGCCCCTACACCCTCTAAATAAGGTAACAGAAAGGTAATAGTTTTTACACCCTGCATTGGGCACTACATACTCCAATCCGGTAGTGTTTAAGGGAACAAGAGCTCCCTATTCCTAGGGAATGAAGTAATGGATTCAATGAGACACTAGACAGTACCAATAACAGTCTATACTCCCTAAGTAGTGCACTGTCCAACTATGCTCGATTAGGGAATATATACCATATTAGTGAATATAAGAGGATAATAAATAGAAGCGTTCACACTCTACCGGACATTAGGGGTCAGTAACATTCATGGGAAATGGATCATGTGCTCAAATCTGTGAGCTGGAACTAATGCTGGGTTTGAGTCATAAAAAAGGTCATAGAAAGCAGCAGATGTCCCTCATCACATGCGGTGATGTGCAGGTCTTTCAGAGAGAGAGACAGAGAGAGAGAGACAGAAGGGGGGGCAGTGATCTGATAGCGAGAATTAATACTGGGCTCATTCCAGCAAAATCATGGATCAGATATCGGAGGAAAACATGAATGAATTTGATCTGATCCTGTAACAAGTGAAAAAGATTGGAATTGGGTTTGGAAAATATTTATTTTGGAACTATAAATATTAGAGAAGCTCTGAGAGTGAGACTCAGAGGTCAGACATCTGTCTATCTGATTGCCTTATTGATTTCTGTCTAATCTTTCTGCTCTCTCTCTGAACAGACAGAGGGAAAATCACCGCTACACAATCGACTCAAGCGTCATTCAGAGGAAATATAAATCTATTTTTCTTTTTATATCATTTATATTTCAGGTTCACATTTCCTGCTTTTTAAATGCCATTAAAATATATTATATTAAACAATCATAGTCATATGAAAATATAAATTCTTATCTCTTTATTGCTGCTTTATTTTTTTAATTCTGACCAGCAGGCGATCCCAAACCATGCCTCTTTCTTTAAATATTCAATTACAAACTTTTATCAACACATAACTCTTTAATAATAATAATAATAATAATAATAATAATAATAATAATAATAATAATCAGCAGGTGAAGAAGCTCGTACACATTAAACATGATGTTTTTAGAGCGGGAGAAACGGCAGACGGAACAGGTTTGGAGTTTTGGACACAGCACACACGTTCACACATTAACAACAAGACTGTTTATATTCATACATCACTATGTTTAAAAGATGACTTTAGCACATTCTATTCTATTAACTCTCTCACAAGTTTACACACCCCTGGGGTTAAGTGTTTAATTTTGGATCAGTTTGTTGTGATTAATTTAATCCTCCTGGAAAAGTTCTGAAATAAACAACTTTATATCTTTATATATTCTTCATTAAGAGCTTATGAGTCTGCAGCACAACCTCGACAATCTGTGTGTGTGTGTGTGTGTGTGTGTGTGTGTGTGTGTGTGTGTGCGCATGTGTGCGTGTTTGTGGAGTTATCAGAGTCTGCAGGTCTGGATGTTCATGGCCTCCTCAGGCCAGCAGTACGAGTCCACAGTGAAGTCATCGTAGTCGGTGTTGTAGATGTGTGAGCGCACCAACGCCTCTTTATCAGCTGGTTCAGGCTGCAGCATCGCCATCTGGTGTTTGTAAGCGTACTCTACAGTCTGGTTACAGATGCACATACGCACACACACACGCGCGCGCACGCACACACATACATACAGACACATACAGACACGCGGGAGGAAAAACAGAAATCAGTAATCTCTCACTGATATAAAACACTAATCTAATCTGATATCTACAGAACAGGAACAGTCTCACACACATCACACACAGTCATCACACACACACACACACACACACACACTCACAAACACCTCACACACACACACACACACATACACATCTCTCTCTCACACACACACACACACATCTCACACACACACACACACACACAGTCACACACACTCATCTCACACACA
>JAFFST010055662.1:6920-19171 GCA_022414735.1 Noturus placidus
AATGTTCTTCTGGGTTCGCAGTGGTTTTCACCTCACCACTCTTCTATGGATGCCATTTTTACCCAGTGTCTTTCTGATAGTGGAGTCATGAACAGTGACCTTTATTGATGCAACAGAGGCCTGTATGTCCTTTGATGTTGCCCTTGGCTCTTTTGTGAATTCCTGGATGAGTAGTTACTGTGCTCTTGGAGAAATTCTGGAAGGTCAGCCACTTCTGAGAAGGTACTACTGTGTTTGAGTTTTTCCATTTGGAGATAATGGCTCTCACAGTGGTTCTTTGGAGTCCCAGAGCCTTTGAAATAGCTTTGTGACCCTTCCCAGACTGATGTATTTCAATCACTGTCCTCCTCATCATTTCTGTCATTTCTTTCAACTTTGCTATAGTGTGTTACTGAGTAAGACCTTTTAACCAACTTCATGCTGTTGAAAAAGTTCTATTTAAGTGTTGATTTGATTGAACAGGGTTTGCTGTAATCAGGCCGGGTCGCATCTACTCCAGCTGTACCCCATTAGGAATGCAGTTTCATAGAGTTGGGGAATGGGTAACTATGGGGACAAATACATTTTCACACAGGCCCAGTTTTTGTTTTTGTTTTTTTTTGCTTCAATAAATAACATTATCATTTAAAAACAGTATTTTGCATTTACTCAGGTTACCTTTGTTTTATCTTAGATTTTGTTTTAATTTCTGAAAAAATTTAGTATGAGATATACACAAAAACAGATGAAATCTGGATGGGGCAAATACTTTTTTTGTACAGCACTGCATATTTATTCTAAAATGTAGATGATAACATTTTCAGGTTAATATCTTAATTCAGCTGCATTGCAAGAATCCCAAACGGCTTCCTATTTACTATACATAAGGTATAACATAACGATGTTAAGGAAGCTACAAGCACAATAATAAATGCCATTTGCGATTCATTTGAGATGGAAAAATATGCGCATGTTGGAAATGAACTACTTATCCATCCATCCATCCATCCATCCATCCATCCATCTTCAACCGCTTACTCCTTTTCAGGGTCACGGGGGAACCTGGAGCCTATCCCAGGGAGCATCGGAACTACTTATATTTAATATAACTTTCAAGAAACGTAATTTTTTTTAATGGTTGTTAAATGCAAAAACTTTGGAAAAAAGTATGCTTGAAATAACCGGGGACAAATGACTGCCCATTTTCCTACAGTTTTGCCTTCAAAACATGTATGTTATGAAACTACCGTACTTTCCGGACTATAGAGCGCACCTGAATATAAGCCACACCAACTAAATTTTAAAAGGAAAAAAAAATTTGTACATATATAAGCTGCACCTGTCTATAAGCCGCAAGTGTCCACGTTGTAACAGGAGATATTTACACAGAAAGATGTTACACAAAGATTCTTTTTAACTTTTAAATGCTTTCCGAACAGTGCCGGTAACACGGCTGATTAAAAAATAATAATAATAATACAGGAATCAGGAATGACTATCAGGAATAGTCATTGATCTATCTTCATCTTCCTCCTGTGCATTAAACCCTCTAAAGCTCGTTAGTCCATAAATTATCCGCATCGTTGTTTAAGCCGCAGTGTTCAAAGCGTGTGGAAAAAGTAGCGGCTTATACACCGGAAAATATGGTAACTCAAACTAAAATTCATACTGACAGCTTTAAAAAAACCCGCACCGACATGCATGCATGACCGCACACACACCTGAAGCAACATCACATGTATTATGCCTAACGTGTCACACATACATTTACACCTGACAAACTGGTAATGCTACTAGATTCTGATCCTTATTTAAGCACACACACACACACACACACACACACACACACACACACACACACACACTGTACATCTGCTGCAGCAGTTCAAAGGCTTCAGGCAAATAATGAGACCCACTATGCATCGACATTAAATCTAATTTCCAACATGTCCACAGAAATCTATTTACTAACCTTGTATGAAGTTTATAATAAAGTTTAACATCACTTCAAGTTACAGTTACAGTAAATCCTCTAAGTCACTTAGCTGCAAGTGATATTGATCTGTCTGATGAACAAGACACTACATTTGACCTGGAAAGTTCAAGAGGCAATTGTTCAGACCTTTCACAATGTAGTAATTAAAATACCAGCGACGCTTATTTCAAGGTTTTACAGGGTATAAGAGGCTAATTTTTATTTTAAGTTTGTATGCAGGGGCATCACTAAGAATTTGGGGCCCCATGAAGTGATTGCAATTTGAAAACCCTCCAATTCACTAATGAATTGTTCACACAACATTTAAATCCTCATTTCTTAACATACTGTAACCTACAATTACTTTACTATGGTTAAATGAGGTAGTCAGTCCTGCTTTTCCCCCCACATCGACGCGCCTGCTCGTATGCATCTGAGTAAAAATCGAACACTGTAGCACGATCTGGTCATAACCTTGGAAGTTTGAAACTGTAAAACTGATGCCTAGCATGGAACGGATGTAAACTCACCTGCTCAATCATTTCTTAGCTAGTTTATCGAACGATCATATTTCAAACGGGAATCCTCTCTCAAGTCTTTATCAATGACATCAGAGATATTTCCGGAAAGGCAATCTGGCATGTGGAGACATTTCTGAGATGATTTTCACTTCACACAAATAGACTTTCCATTTTTGACCTCCATGTTTGCCCCCCCGTGTCAGCCCTGTGTGTGTGGAGTTTGCACGTTCTACCTGTGCTTTGGGGGTTTCCTCTGGGTACTCCGGTTTCCTCCCCCAGTCTAAAGGCATTGAAGGCCGATTGGTTATCTGTAGAATAGGTGTGTGAATGTGTGAATGTGAGTGAAAGGTTGGCACCCCGTGTCCTCTGGGATAGGCTCCAGGCTCTCCCGTGACCCTGTGTAGGATAAGTGGTATGAAAATGGATGGATGGATCTTAGTCTGTTCTTTCAAATCTGTATTTTTTTTTTTACATATATTAATGCTATGCTTTTCCTTGTTGACGGTTTACGTTTGATTTGTAAGAAAATGCTAGGTTTGTCTGTACAAACGACAAGTTAATTTTGTCTTGATAACGTGTGTGTGTCAGTGGAAAATTTTATTGAGAATCATAGCCCGCATTTTCTATTTCATGCTTCCTTATTTTCGAGATATGTATACTACCAGTCAAATGTTTGGACACACCTCTTTCTACTCTTTCTACTATTTTAGAGTAATAAAACTCAATAAAGCTATGAAATAACACAGAGAATTATGCCGTGACCGGGAAATAGCTTTGGTCTGACATGATGTGTGATGTTATCTATTAAGACACTGTCACTTTTCTAGAATATCCATCAATCCATTTTTCATGGGGGAGCCTGGAGGCTATCCCACGGAACTCGGGGCAATGAGTTGGCCAATGGGGTGCCAACCCATTGCAGGGGATAATTGCACACATATTTACACACTGTAGGCTGATTGGAAATGCCAATCAGCCTACAGCACAGGTCTTTCGACTGGGGGAGGAAGCAGAATGCCTGGAGGAGGCCCCTGAGGCACGGGGGAACATGTAAGCTCTACATACACAAGGCGGAAGTGGGATTCAACCCCCAACCCCAGAGGTGCGAGGCAAACATGCTAACCACTAAATCACCCCACATACCTCCCCCACACACGTTTTTATAATATATTGCACCAATATATTTTAGCTCTATACACACACTACTTTACTGAAACCAACTAACATGTTTGGAGGAAAGAGAACAGGGCCAATTTTACTGCCTTGGCTCCCGGGCCACGCATGGCTGTGGCATTGTTGGGATTCGAAATCGTGAGCTCTCAATGATAGGGTGAACGCTTTCTCTTGAGTCACTCTGGAGCAAAACAGGTTACTTATTAAAAATATATTTTGATAAAAATATATTTTGATCCACTTATCTAACTATACATCATATCTGTTGTCATAAGATGGGAATAAAACTATTGTTTCCAAAATGGTGGAACAGTCATGATATCGATATTGTGTGAAATAATCATGATGATCATTTCAGCTCGTATCATGCAGTCCTATTGATTAGCCACTGTTATCGTTACATATGTTTTCACATGGTCAACTTTGTTTGGGAAAAAGGAATCAAAAATCAATCGCTTAGTTAAGAAAATCTTTAAGTGTTGGCGCCCCTGGATGCCACAGTTGACTGTAAACACTAGAGGACAAAGAACACTGACTGAATAGAGATACTCTGTTTGGTGTTGAGCACAGAAAAGGTGTTCATGGATCAACAATGAAAAAGACAGAGAGGCGGAGTTAGAGATATAGTGTTGTAGATACAGAAATGTCTATATTTCTGCATAACTGTGACCTAAAACATCATCAGATTTTCAATCAAGTCATAAAAGTAGACAAAGAGAACCGAATAAAACAAATGGGACAAAAATGCACGTGGGGGTCACACCAGATATTGAGAGTAAAGGTTCACATACTTTTGCAACTCACAGATATGATATATTGGATCATTTTCCTCAAGAAATAAATGACCAATTATAATATTTTTGTCTCATTTATTTAATTGGATTATTTTTGTCTACTTTTAGTTCTTGGGTGAGAATCTGATGATGATTTAGGTCATATATATGCAGATATACAGCATAGAAAATTCCAGGTTCACAAACTTTCAAGCACCACTGTATAGTCAGAAAGGAAGAAACATAAAGAGAGGATGTGTGTGACAGCGAGTGGCTTAATATCAAATTTATGGTATGTAATAAAGTTATTTTCCTATAAGGACATAATAATTATAATTATAATTATCAATTTGTATAGCGCTTTTTTACAATGGTACATTGTCTCAAAGCAGCTTTACAGAAATATCATTTTTACATTTACAAGCGACTTACTAATGAGATCACATTCACACACCAATGGTAGCAGAGCTGCCATGCAAGGTGCTAGCTTGCCATTGGGGGACATGTCCAGAAGTGTTTTATTCCTCTTATACTGCACAATTTGCCAACAATTAAATTTGTTTATTAATTAAAGAATGGCACATTGTATATTTATGTTTATAATTATGTTTGATGTTGTGGAACGTCCACAGAACAAGCTCGTATTGTCTCTTACTGTATGGTGGCTATAAACAATTGTTCCCTCACTAGCCTCCCTCTTTATTCTCTCTCTTGATGTTACCAAGACAAAAAATGCAGCATGTGACATTATTGACACGTTACAATGTGCAAATCCTTCTGTCGTAAAGATTTGCCCCACAGCAGTTTATTTAACACTCCTGTCATAAGTGTTAAATAAATATCTGATTAAGAAAGCCTCACCAGTTAATCGTCAACAGATAACAAAATCCATTTATCGTCAGTCTTACAAGTCCCTGTGAATGAGTTGTTACTATAAAAATGTAATTGACTGCTATATTCAAATAATTATATATAGGTTATATGTATATTATAGTGTGTGTGTGTGTGTGTGTGTGTGTGTGTGTGTGGCTTGGCACATTCAGTGTGGCAATATTAGCTCAAGCGACATGCTGCTATTTAGGCATGAAGAAAGAGAGAAAGAGAGAGAGAGGAGAGAGAGAGAGAGCGAGAGAGAGAGGAGAGAGAGAGAGGAGAAAGAGAGAGAGGGAGAGAGGGGAGAGAGAGAGAGAGGGGAGAGAGAGAGAGGAGAAAGAGAGAGAGAGAGGGAGAGAGAGAGAGAGATTGGCATTGACTAAGGTGTGATGAATGTGTTGAACAAAGATAGCATGTGTGTGTGTGTGTTTGTTTCATATAGTGTCCAGAAAAGTCACCTCATGCTGTTTCAGCAACATGTGAAACATTCTGGCCGTGGGTAAAGAACACACGCACACACACACACACACACACACACACACACACACACACACACACACACACACACACACATACACACGCACACACACACACCCGAGTCGGTATTAATATGCTTATGAGGACCTTCCATTAACATTATTATTAATGCAGCTATTTAATACTATGCTACACCTAAAGCTAATCCAAACCTTTACCTCAGAAACCAAAAGAAAACATTTTGGCATTTTTAAAAATATAAGCTGCAGTCGGTTCAAAAAATTTATTATATCCTCATGCAGACAAGCCAAATGTACCCGCAAAGTCAAATAGTGAAATATTCCTATATAGGAGACTCACGCTCACTTTTTTCAATAATGTCCCTAAAATTGAATGTGCTGTTCTGTTAAACTGACAGTACATTAGTTAAGACTATAATCTTGTTCACATATTCAGGCACAAGACTATCACATGCAAAGACTATTAACAGCCAGTCCTGAGCTAGACAGAAATACACTCTCTGACGAGATGAATGGCTTTTTCCACAGGTATATACAGGTAGCTCTGCTCAGAAATCACCATTTCGCTAGATGTGAGATGTAATATTAGCATCTCAGAAAAAAGAAAAGAAAAACACAGGCTTTGGAGTGACTTAGGAATGAATGGAACTTGCTAATAGTATAAAATAGTGTATGCCATTATACTGATTCTCCAGCAATCAGCAATTAGATAAACAATGGCATCTCGACTCCAAACTGCAGGCTCTATAATTTAACCATTAGAGAGATGTGATGCCAATTCAGGACACCAGCAAGCCCATTTCTGTGGAAATCATTTGGAGGAAATCATGCATGGCAGACACTCCAGTCTCATCTAGCATGGTGTGTAAAAAAAGCCAGCTTGCCCGTGGCAAGAGTGAGTCAGAAACCGCATGTATGTGATGTCAAACATCAATTGTAATATCATGTAATATTGATATGAATTATAGTCATGGGTGGAACCACGCATTCTTTGGGGGTCATGTCCCCCCCAATGTTGAGGTAATACCAATCCCCCGCCCCAATAAACAATACAAAAAAATTTCTATATGTCCCCTTTAAAGAACCCTTCCTTATTTATGTCTATTCCTTTTTAATATATTTCCATTTGTTAAGGAAAATAGGTGTAACCCCCTCTCCAATTGTACACTTGGTTGCGCCCATACTCAACACAAGCTCATTGATATATTTTAGCAGCTCAGTCTGTAAGAAATGGAGACAGCAGTCCAGCGTAGAAAAGTGCAGCAGAACATACAAGCTTTTAATTCCAGGCAGAAAGTAACTAGATCCCTAAATAGTAGGTAACCTTATCTTAGTATAGAAGGTATCATACCATGGCTTGGTTTGTTCTTAAGAACATCAATTAACCGTTGATATTTGCAGACCCGCGAAGTGGGCTAGGCTGACATTAGTTCTGGTTTTGGACCCACCCAATGTCCATATCATGGATATGTCCTTGATTATAGTAACTTCAGAGTAACATGAAGTCATATTGAAAAAGCCTCATGCAGTCTCTAGCATCGATTTAGAAAATAAATGGAGCATATTTTTCCTAAAAACATTATTTCTATCTCTCTTTTTTCATCACATTCCATCACACTATATAAATGGTGTATATAAATCAGCGTACATGTATGAATGTGGAATGATAATATTCCAGGTCTTTCATGCTAAAGTATTAAAACAGCATATTTCTAAGTATTTCTTTTTCTTGTGCTGCATTAAGGGTACATAAAAAAAAAGGAAACTCCCAAGTCTCGCGTTTTCAAAATAGGAGCCTTTATTGTATCTCAGTCAGGAGGTGATTTCTACGGCGTCTAAATATCCCTGTTGTTTCCTTTATTGAGCCACTCTGTGTGGGCGTATGACACTGTCTCTAGATCAACCTGATGATGTGGAGCTAAGGATCGGGAAACAGAATTTAAGAATCAGGGTTTCAACGAAATTACTAAAAAAAAAGGCAACAATAACAACAACAACAACAACAAAAAACCCCACTAGAGTAAAAAAATAAATAAATAAGCTTAGCAAGATTAAGATTTAAATCCAACGCTGGACCATAATGTTCATGTAAAATGTCCATGACTATTATGACAAGCCTGTAAAAAAAAAAGGAAGTGTATACTTTTTTTTTATCTATAACATTTGATATTTGATATTTTTAGATTCTTCAGCAGGCCTGTCCTCTGCTGTATTAAAGGCTAAATATTGAGACAGAATGAGGGATGGAGAGATAAGAATCGTGAGCTGGAGAGAGAGAAGAAAATCAGAAGAGGAAAGACAAGAGGAAGGGCGAGAGTCAGAGAGACAAAGGGAGACAGTGAAATTGGATGAATAAAAAAGGGAATAAGAGACAGATGAATAAATGAAGACAGTCAGAACAACAATAGGAGAGAGAGAGAGAGAGAGAGAGAGAGAGAGAGAGAGAGAGAGTGATGGATAGAGTGAAAACAGAGAAAGGGAGATAATAAGGAGCAGGCAGCTGTAGCCCCGCTGTGAATCCCCCTTCCTTCATAACACAGACGGATTAAACCATCAAGAACGGTTTGGGGGGTGTACATGCACAAGCTATCCATTATTACAGTTTATAGCACATAAGCCTTTAATTCTTCAAACATTCACGTACACATTATTTTCAGAGAACATGACTATACCATTAATAAACATGCACACGAGCTTTAGCTCGTTTTCCACAAGAGAAGATTTCAGTCAGTGTTTTGTTTTCTCCGTCTCCCCATGCTTCGTGGAGTGGAGTGAACTCAATGAACCCACTGAGTTTATACATTTTAGTGTCTGGGACACAACTCAATTACCCAGCATCCTCCATCTTTTATAGCACAGGATTCATTAGTCACTGTGTAGCTCGTTTTCCATCATGGATTCACTTTAATCGCTGTTTTCCGTCCCTTTCCATCCCTCACACATATTCTACGTAAATAAAATGGGTTACATATGTATAAGAGCCTGAGAAACAAGCAAAATGACAGAACTGCTCTACTACAAAAAAAAAAGAGGGTTTCATTCCAACCAAGCAGGAGCCACACCTGAATCTATTGAAACCAAGATCAACTGATTAAACAGGTGGAATCAGGTGTGCCTCCTGCGTGGTTGGAATGAAAACCTGCACCCCCCCCCCTAGAAGCTACCTACAAGTGACTTGATTCAAGACAAGCGACTTGATGCTTGATAGTGTGAGCATACAGTAGAGTATGCATTCCGCGTGTTAAGGAAACATGGAGAGCACATCACACACGATACTGTTGCCAAACCTATTAACAAATTCATGAAGACTGGAAGTGTTGCAGACCGACCGAGAACCGGACGTCCATGAACATCCACTGAAGCAGGCAGAACCGACATGGTGCTGGCATACATAGTCCCCTATTGTATGGAGACTTTCAGGACACCCTGAAGATTTACACTGATTGTTGTATCTTTAAGCATATTTCTTCATTTTTCGTGTATGCTCCTAAATAACAAAAAATATCCTTAAATATCCTTTTTTAAATTTATTTTAGGAATTCTCCACTGTGGCCATATGTGTGTGGAGTTTGTATGTTCTCCCCGTTTTGCGGGGGTTTCCTCCGGGTACTCCGGTTTCCTCCCCCAGTCCAAAGACATGCATGGTAGGCTGATTGGATTGTCTAAAGTGTCCGTAGTGTATGAATGGGTGTGTGAATGTGTGTGCATGTGATTGTGCCCTGTGATGGATTTGCACCCTGTCCAGGGTGTACCCCACCTTGTGCCCGATGCTCGTTGGGATAGGCTACAGGTTCCCTGTGACCCTGAAAAGGAGTAAGCGGTATAGAAAATGGATGGATTTTAGGAATTCATTTCCACTGAATTGAATTAAAATTTTATTTCCTATGTCCTGATTATCTAAGAATTTTTCCAGTTCCTGCTCTGGTACTTTTCTGTGAACTACTATTTGAGGTATAGTTGCGGTTCTGAATGCTGCTGACAAGTCAAATGCACACTTCACAGAATGACCAATGCTTTCAATGTTTAAACATTTAAAAAAAAAAAAAATCTACCATTTTAAAAGATTGCCTGAAGCAGCAACAATGCAAGGAATGTGCAACTCAACAAAAACATGAGTGTGTTTTGTATGTTCTTCTAGTACATGGCACTGCTCACAGTAAAAAACGGATACTTTTTAAAGGATTTTAACAACATATCTGAGGGAAATGTTGACATTCCTGACATTTTGGTCGTTTTTTTTTTCTGTCATTCTGCCTGTACATCATTTGCATAAAAGGCTTAAAAGACTTAACAGCTATATGCTAGATAGCTACATTGTTAATTGCTGTTAGTAGCTAGGTTATGCTTATAATTTTGGTTGTTTAGCAACAGTGTACTTTTACCTTATGACATTTTCTGTTCAACTTTCTATGTTGAAAGCATTTAAATGCACCATTAGTTTTTTTGGTGAATATATTGATACTACAATCAAACCCTTCAATATAATAATAATAAAAAGAAATATAATAAATTGGTTTTTAGATTGGTTTGTGTGTATATATTCGGGGCGGCTGTGGCTCAGTCGGTAGAGCGGGTTGTCCACTAATCCACCAACCGTGGGGTTGGCGGTTCGAATCCCGGCCCGGGTGATCCCATGCCGAAGTGTCCTTGGGCAAGACACTGAACTCTAAGTTGCCCCCAATGGCAAGCTAGCACCTTGCATGGCAGCTCTGCTACCGTTGGTGTGTGAATGTGGTCTCATTAGTAAGTCACTTGTAAATGTAAAAATGATATTTCTGTAAAGCTGCTTTGAGACAATGTACCATTGTAAAAAGCGCTATACAAATTGATAAATTATAAAAATTATTATATATATATATGTGTGTGTGTGTGTGTGTGCGTGTGTGTGTAAGCTGGAGAGAAACAGAGATTTGGGTCTTGATAGTGTATGAGTGCAGTCACGGGCTGCTGCTTGGATCCCCTGCTATTCAGCAGTTTCATGCCTATGTGCTTACACGAACAGAAGTGTGAAGCCATTGATGAGAAGATACATGTTTGAATGTGTCAGCATGATTAAAAGAAAAGCCATAAGGTTATCTACGGGTAGTTTTAGGTACACTATATCATATGAATATCAATGAGGCCAGATGGGTTCCCAGCTTTACTGACTAGTTGTAAACAATGGCTGGCTGAGAACAGGCTACTTTGTTTTTGGAGGTGAAAGCACCTATCCTGAAAGCGATTCTTATAACGCTTCAAAATAAAAAGCGAGGGCAGAAAACCGAATGAATGCAAAACAGATGCAAAAATACATCAAATGTCGTTTCCATTAAACGCCAAAGTATGTTAGACTACAAAGAGGCCTGTTGGTCTTCATTTGCAAATCGGTGACAAATCAGAGCTTTTAGTGACACGGAGGTTGAACATGGAGACATTTATAGTGAGAGAGAGAAAAGACAGGGACAGACAGAAAAGTACAAATGAACAGAGGTGATGGAGAATTAATGAGGCAGGCTGCCAGAGAGAATGTGTACACTTTGTGTGTGTGGTGTGTGTGTGTGTGTGTGTGTGTGTGTACTTGTAAAGTCGCAGTTTTTTTACGCTCCACTACAAAGCCTGAACGGTGAGAAAATAAAAACTGACCTCGGCTTATTGCCCAAAAAAAGAGGAAGAAGAGAAAGAAATAAGTGAAAAAAGAGGCACGAGTGGAGACTCCACGGTGACGAGCTCAAACACTCGAGAAGCTGTCCAAAGCCACACTAGAACTGAAAATCTTTCAGTTCCTGGCTGCCACAACTTTGCATAGAAATGATAACGTATATAAAAGTATCTTGATTCTTTACATCATCCCTTCATCATCCTTTGCTCTGTTTTCTCCTCAGCAGAAGGGAATCCTGTATCATGATGTCATCAGAGATGCTCAAACTGCAGCCAAGTATCACAGTACTAGTAAACTGAATCCAATTGGGGCTCCAACAGCCCAGACTAGACCAAAAATTATTGGCATCCTTCAGAACAACATGCAAAAATTCATATATTAAATATTTATAACATGAAGTACAGTGCAATGAGTGACATATTGATATTGACACTGAAGCACTGTGGATTATCTTTCTATAAAATCACGGCCTGTCATGTGTTATTCCCGAAGACGCTGTATAGTTTTAACGCAAAATCCATCCATCCATCCATCTTCAACCGCTTACTCCTTTTCAGGGTCACGGGGGAACCTGGAGCCTATCCCAGGGAGCATCAGGCACAAGGCGGGGTACACCCTGGACAGGGTACCAGTCCATCTCAGGGCACAATCACATACACTCTCACACACACATTCATACACTACGGACACTTTATGCATGTCTTTGGACTGGGGGAGGAAACCGGAGTACCCGGAGCAAACCCCCGATGCACGGGGAGAACATACAAACCCCGGACCATGGAGGTGTGAGGAGAACGTGCTAACCACTAATCCACCGTGCGC
>JAFFST010055662.1:19691-32338 GCA_022414735.1 Noturus placidus
AAAATCCATCCATCCATCCATCTTCAACCGCTTACTCCTTTTCAGGGTCACGGGGGAACCTGGAGCCTATCCCAGGGAGCATCAGGCACAAGGCGGGGTACACCCTGGACAGGGTACCAGTCCATCTCAGGGCACAATCACATACACACACACACACACACACACACACACACACCAATGGTAGCAGAGCTGCCATGCAAAGCGCTAACTCGCCATCGGGAGCAACTTGGGGTTCAGTGTCTTGCCCAAGGACACTTCGGCATGTGGAGCCATGTGGGCCGGGAATCGAACCACCAACCCTACGATTAGTGGACAACCCGCTCTACCACCTGAGCCCCAGATGCCCCAGAGTTGATTCTGAAAGAAAGAAAAAAACTTAAACTGTGTAATTCTGAAACTGTGGTCCTTTTTATGTTTGTTTTTTGTTTTTAAATTAACTGTTATGAAAATTATATTTAGTTATAGCAGGTTTCTTTTCTGGAAATCATAACATGTCATGTTTATTTGATGTTATCATTCTAGCCCAATATTTGCAGCCCACAGGTTGGAAACCTCTGATTTACGCCATTCACCTTATCTTATGTAGACTATGGCCTGCTGTATAAGTATTAATGCTTGGTTATGTAACAGGTACTTTCCATTTTCTACAGTGCACATAATATTAACCACACTGCTGTTGACTAAATCCTGAATGTCATTATTACTTTTCACTTTACGTTCATGAACTTGTGACCTCAGCAACTTTGCTGCCAGGCATTACATTTTGTTCATAGCGACAATGAAAGAATTTAGAGACTAACATATAATGTATATAAATTGACACATAAATTATATTTACATATAATCATTTATTCATTTAGCAGATGATTTTATCCAAAGCGTCTTACAAATGAGAAAATACAAGCAAAAAATCTTAAGTCGTGATTTACATCTAATAAAGTTAACTGAGCTCTGAAATTCTTGCTTAACCAGAAGCTGGCAACATGAAAAGAGGCCTTTATGAAGCTGTCTGGTTAGAGCTTAACTAATAGGGCAATTTGAAGAACCATCCCAAGGTCTTAGGAGCATTTTTTCCCCCTGACACGAACACACACACACACACACACACACACACACAGTCATACACACATGGTCACACTGTATTTACATATACAAACACATGCTTTCCTCTCACTTCACCAGTGTTGTCAAGGTCAGCGGAATGTTCCAGTTTAATGATTGCATAGAGATACATGGAGGACATAGCGATGATCTGGGAAGGATTCATGCTGACTGGGCCTGCATACAGACTGCACTTAGCAGAATATTGCGCTCTTGATTTCAAGGAAATGCTTACTTGGAGATTACATAACAGACACTATTCTTCTCTTTCATTTACCATTCATTCCTGATCTACTCTCTTATTTGTTTCTGCATCTTTACTCCAACTACCCCTCCTCAAGCCTCCCCCCCCCCCCCCCCCCCCCGAATTTTTTCTATTCATCGGTTTCTTTTCTATTTTCTATACATGTCTTTTTATTGTGTTGCTGTCGCTCCAAGTCAAATTTTCCTGTTCTCTATGGTCCTCACTTTGCGGGCTGCATTGTACCTCTTCATAATGCTAGGACTGTTGGAGCACTGAAGAGCAAAGCTTTTGGAGGCATTTGTAACCAAATCAATCCTTCTTGTTTTTAAGGTTTACACATTTTTGTTAATTTTCCTTTTAGAACTGTAAAGTGACCTTGGGTGTCAGCTTGTCAGTAGTCAGCTTAAAACAGATACATAATGGCACAGGACACATCCAGTTTCCATCCGCAGAGTAAGAATGCGTGCCCGAGAGCCATATCTGAGCACCATGTAATTGGAGTTAATCAGTACAGAGATGGCTGATCAGAAGTGTTCCATGGTGTTAGGTTTAGATGGTGGTGCAGGTCATTCCATTCTCAGTTCAAGCTAAAAGGAAGATAGACGAGTTTACTGGCAGACATTACTGCAAAAAGCTGCTAAGCCGAGATGATTGACTTTAAAGGTTCCTAGACCAGTGGAAAGTTGAAACTTAGTTGAACTTCCGCTGAAACAATAAAAATACACCACAATTTAATTTCTGAAGCCTGTATCATCTCACAATGCAATGTGAGAAGATTCAGAACTGAATGAAGCATCTGAGGAAACTGGGTTACAAACCATTAATCTGGTGTATTAAATGGTGTAAATCTCCTGACTTTCTCCTTATTTTCCACTTCTGTCATTACAGAAAGAAACGGAGAGAGAGTAAATATACAGTAGGCATCAGTAAATAAATGAAGATAGTGATAGAACTGACTGCACATCAAGCAAGAGCTAAAATGACACGATGTCTACAAGGCTCTTCAATCAATCCTAGTCCAGAAGGGCTCATGTCCAACACATGTTGGTGATTTTCAAGCTCTAGCACACCTAATAATCCTGGTAATTATCTCCTGAGGAAAAATGTGCTGGACTCCGATCCTACAGGAACCATGGCCTGCAAGGTTTATAACTATTATACAGTAATACAATGTTTCATCTGCATGATTTGCACTGCAGAAACAGTGGCTCAAAGGGAGCAGGCTTAATATGGAGAGTTATTGGTTTGAATCCCAGTTGAAGCACCAAGAGATGCTGACTTCGTACAAGAAAGCTGGCATCCTGCCCCTGCTCTGACAACACAATGCTGCATCGGATGGTTTGAATCATACAAATGTGTTACAGTCCGTAACGGAGTTTTTCCACTTGATAGTGAACAGGTACTGAGCTTTTAGGTGTCGTATGATACAGTTAGAGTTCATTTACTGTCGGTAGGAAATTATCAACTGTTATGCAAGGCAAGCTGGACTCACTCCACAGATGAAGAGGCTGCAGTATGTAAACCAGTTGGTGATAAAAGTCTAAATGAAACAGAGATACCACTAAAGGCTACTGAGACAATCAACAGTGACGGTGCCAGCCAAGTGTAACAGTGGGTGGTAACACTTTCAAAGAACGTGGCTCTTCATTACAGCCAAGTGCTTTCCAGGGTGAATGAATCTGCAGCCCCGTGGCAATCTTTCAACCCCGTGCTGTCACCTTGCATTTGGTAGACTGGCACACAAGCTATTTCAGAGAGGCGTGGACTTTTTGCAGACAAGAGTCACATCAGATGATCACGCAAGATGATCATGCACCCTAATGGTCTCTTCGAGCATCAAGCATGGCTTTCCCCACCATCCTTCAAGATACAAGCAATTCATGCATCAAGACTCTGACACCTTGTTGATGGAAAAAAAAAAAAAAAAACTTCCCCTGGCTGTCTGAACAGCTGAGTCACTGGATGTCTTCAAAGGAGGACTGAAGACCTCTTCACTCAAGAGCACTAATTAAAATGTTTTCAAAGCCTGGATTTGTACTAGTTTGGTTGCTCTACCAAACTCATTGCCAACAGTTGATAGTATTCTTAGAACTTGACCTGTTTTTACTAGCACAAGGAAATGTTGATGGAAACTACAAAGTAAGTTGTGCTTCAGGACTGGGATCCCGAGGGACCCACGAGATGGGGCGGTTTTTATTTTCATGTGGGTGTGAACAGGCAATCAGATGTAACGCTTTGAGACTAAGAAAGGCCACGTTCATTAATATGGGTGTGGTGCACATTTACCGTATTCATTCTTTAGGAGCAGCTTGTTGTTGACAGGGACTCAGTGGTTTAAATGACAAATATGCTTATATTTTGGAAAACTCAGAACCAACTGAATTCATTCAAAAATACTGGAGGCTACAACTGGATGAGATTAATGAGGTTTAAAAAAAAATACTATAAGGAACTATATACATCCACTTGTAGCTTTAAGAAAGAGGATGTTAGGAATTTTGTAAATCTGTTAAATTGACTTAAACTGACAGGACAGCAGGAACAAAAATGAGACTCGCCTATAAGGGTAGACGGATGTGATCCGGACCCTACCCTCCTCAAAGTCCCCTGGACCAGACGGCTTTACTGCTGAATATTTTAAGTGTTATGTAGACAAGGTATCTCCATTACTGCTGGAAATGTACAAGGAGGCCACCTACTGTATCACAAGCTTTAATTACTCTTATTTTGAAAAAAGACAAAAACCCGTATGAATGCAAGAATTACCGATCGATTTCTCTGATTCTGGTGGATATCAAAATACTTTCTAAAGTACTGCCAAATAGGCTGGATAGTGTAATGACTTCTGTAATACATGATTTATTCACGCGAGAAGTGGGGCAGATAATATTAGAAGACTAATCAATATTATGTGGTCAGTGGCTGATGATAATTCTACGATAGCTCCAGTCTTGCTAGACACGGAAAAAGCGTTTCAGTGTGTGAAGTGGGAGTATCTGTTGAATATTTTCGAAATCATTGGGATTGGGACAGTAATTAGGTGTAACCTAAAGATAAGACTGTATAAATAGGGCATTGAGTCTGTGCTTAGATTCAGATCACTTTGGGACGTCTCACTGAGTGGATCTCATGTTGTTTTGAACAAAAAACTGGATTTATCTTGTTTGTGGCTTCATTTTGATCAGTAAATCGAAGATTATTGTTTGACTAACTAGAGGAAATTCAGCAACCTAGACGTTTTAGATATGACAGGATGCGCCTATTCTACACACAGCCCATAGCCGCATTTTGTACAAATGGACTTATAGGGCACTATTATAGGATCACCACTATCACAGCTTTTATTCTGTTTAGCCTTAGAAACCCTGGCCACAGCCAGTAGTGTGTAGTGATTTCCCTGGGGGGTGGCACACAAATTGATGCTTTATACAGACAACATATTGTTGTTTATTTCTGAGCCCCAGAACTCAGTGCCACGTCTATTAGAAATTATTATTCTATTTTCAAAATTCTCAGGATCTTAAGTTACCTGGTTTAAATCTCCCTTTAACGGCCTATTGCCCAACATCTCTTTTTCTACCTGACTTGAGAAACTGAATAGCCTGAAGACTTTTCCTTGTCAGAAAACTTAAAGTTACAGCTTTACCGCTGAATGTTACAAAGCACTGGCACTGGAGACTCCTTCTATGAATCTTAAATGAACGTCTCCATACAAAACTTAACATCAACAATCAAACATGCTTGTAAAAACTTTTTTACATGAAATGCCCATCAGACGGTTTCACTACCCCCACATACACTGACTGGAGTGGAACGACATCTGCTCTTCCCACTTAGTGAGGCTCATTATTGACCAGAGTTGTCAGTCCTCAGCTGGAATTCAAGTCAATGCTGGCTTCTGACCTCATCAAAGTACAGAGAAAAAACTGAGAATGTGACATTAGGGTCCAAGCCATCTTTTGACACGGCAGGAGGAATGAATACCACTGGTGGCATAGTGAGAAGGTTTTTGCTATTCCCATGCTTATTCCTTGTCCACAAAATTTCCAATAATGAAGACTTGTGAGAAGTGAAGGGGATAAGGGCCCAGGCACAGTCCTGGAGTAGTCAATGATTGACAAGGCAGTAAGATTAGCAAGAAAGGGAGTGAGTGGCCATGAGTGAAGTCTTATGGTTATACAATGCACAAAGCATGCCTTTGTGATTATTGATAAATTCAGGTGAGGCACAAGAAGGAGTTGTGGATAACACCAGAACGTGGACTAAAGTTCACATTTAAGCCCACTACTGAATTCCGATTGTGGATTTAGCATGTTATTTCTCTTCTGAAAGAGAAACCTTAATTGATGTGGACATGAACTGGACGTTAATATAGCCAACAAGTGCGGGCGTCACCTGTGTGATGATTTGTCATGCCGCCTAGAAGATGTTTTTCTGATAATAGCATATCCCAAAGTGTTTTATTGATGATTACAATTTTTTAAAAATAAATTAACAAACATGTCATATGGGGCTATGGTGGCTTAGTGGTTAGAACATTTGCCTCACACCTTGGGGGTTCGAATCCCACCTCTGCCCCGTGTGCGTGGAGCCTGGATGCTCTTCCCTGTGCCTCGGGGGTCTCCTCTCCAGTCCAAAGACATGTGTAGGATGACTGGCATTTCCAAATTGTGTGTGAATATGCGTGTATTTATGGCCTGCGATGGGTCCAGAGTGTCCCCTGCTTTGTAAATGGTGCACTTATATAGTGCTTTTATCCAAAGCGCTTTACACTGTGTCTCATTCACCCATTCACACACACACACTCACACACCAATGGAATCAGAGCTGCCATGCAAGGTGCTAGCTTGCCATCGGGGGCAACTTAGGGTTCAGTGTCTTGCCCAAGGACACGTCGGCATGTGGAGTCGTGGCTTGGTGCCACGAGTTCCCCGAGATAGGCTCCAGGCTGCCCACGACCCTGTGTAGGATAAGTGCCATGGAAAACGGATGGACGGACGGAACATATACTTTTTATTTGCTTTATATATATTTATTTATTTATCCTGAAACACGTTAGCTCCTGTTCTCACCTATGTTATGGTAAATAGTCTGCACTTATATAGTGCTTTTATCCAACACACACACACACACACACACTAATGGTAGCAGAGCTGCCATGCAAGGATAACAGCTTGCCATCAGGAGCAACTGAGGAGCACAAAGTCCTCCATCCTGTAGCAGAAAACTTACAAAACAAATTTACCCTTTGACCCTTACAAAGAAAGTGCTTTAAAAAAAACCTAAATAAACGTCTCTTCACAGAAAACTTCACCTTATCAACAAATACACACGTTTCTTGTTTCAAATATATGTTTATGCGGAACGTCCGCCATTCAAGCCACCGTCACTATAGAAACCACAGCGCGTCGAAGCGCACGCGTTTATATACACCCCGGCAGCCGGAAGTGCTTTTATAGACAATTAAGATCTCCTACCCAATCAGAATCGAGCCCTGAACAGGGCTCGTTATACTATATTTTACACAGCTTAACCACAGAGCAGTGCATAATTAAGAAGAAAGTAGATTACGTTTTAAGAATTCTGGGTAGTTTGATGTGATGGGAAAGTGGGCGGGGTTAACAATGGTCATGAAAAAGCTGTTATTGTTATTATTATTATTGATAGATAATAATCCAATCACTATGTCCGTATTGTAACAGAGGTTCTTCTGTAGCTGTCTGCTCGCTGGATAAAGTAGCAACCAACGCTAGTGCATCAACTACTCTCGAGAATTATAAAAGAGAAGAAGAAAAAAAAAAAACAGCAAGAAACAATAACCGCTTACCTCTATTTTATCGACGCTGCGCGCGCACCCGACCACCTTCATGCCCAGCTGGACGAGAGCGCGCGCGACAGCCGCTCCGATCCCGACCGAGGCTCCGGTCACGAGCGCCACTCTGCCTTTCCAGCGCTCCATCGGAGAGCTGAGCCGAGCGGAGGATTTCGCCAGATTAGCGGCGGATCTGCGCGGAGTTTACTCTGTGAACCGGTTATCACAGCAAAACTCGTGTCACCGGTAAAGTGAGAGGAGTGTTTCCGTGCCCTGAGTGATCCTCTCTCCCAGCGCTGATAAACACGCCCCAATCCCTGAGCTCAGGATTAAATATTACATGGCAAGGCAAAAAAAGCCAAGACTTGGGTTAGTGTCACCGCCAGCACTATTTTTTTGTCTTCCCTACACGACAGTTGGATTTACTGCAGTAGCAACAGTGCTCAAATAAATCAAAAAGAGTCTGGAGCTGCGATTTGGTTATATAATGGCATTCACGAAATTAGGACAGATATTAAATAATGTAGAAGAATAATAGCGTTTATCAATAGATTAATGAAATCATTGTGAGCAGCGCCATCTTGCGGCTAATTAAGATACTGTACAATTGAATTAGCTGTAGTTTGTATATTCTTTTTTTAAGCATGAAAAAAAAAAAAAAAAAAGACTATTTTATGCCATTTAAGGAATCGTAAGAAGAATATTCAGGTTTCCACTTGAACAAAGATACAAGAAATACACGATATAGTCAAAAGTATGTGGACACCCGACCATGTGCTGGTTGAACATCCTGCCCCAAATTTAGTCCTCCGTTCTTCTGGGAAGGCTTCACACTAGATTTTGGAGAGTGACTCATTCAGCCACGGAGTTAGGGAAGTCAGGTCGAGAAGGTCTTGGTGCAGTCAACGTTCCAGTTCATGCTAGAAGTGTTCAGTGGGGTTGAGGTCAGAGCACTGTGCAGGGCACTAGAGTTCTCCTTCTTCTACACCAATCTTGACAAAGACATGTGGTTATGGAGGCATTTTCATGTGGGTGTTCATATGGGTGTGAGGGCCAGGTGTCCACAAACGTTTGCCTTTAAACTCCACCAGTTTTTCAGTAATATCAAGCAGATTATGACATTTGTATATAAAGACCATTTCTGTTATTTCAATAAATTATTCATTCTAGAAAATTCATAACGGTATACACTTGCCATAACTTGGATTTTGGGAATTATATATATATATTTGCACTTGGTTCTTGGTAACATAACCAGCTGGAATTGTCTCATTACAATGGGACGGTTAGGTCATTAACTTGTTTCAGTGACATTTGATTATGATTATATATATATATACACACACACACAATTATAAATGTAATTTATATATATATATATATATATATATATATATATATATAGAGAGAGAGAGAGAGAGAGAGAGAGAGAGAGAGAGAGAGAGAAACCACTCAATCGTTCATTATTTCCCTTTAACAGCACACTTTCTTTCCCTCCCCCCCTTCTTCTTACATAAATTGAGTGAAATGGATAGCACTACTCATTAGCTACTTTAGTCACTAAAGAAAAACTTCAAACACTTTACACATGTCTGGGCTGATGGACTACAATTGGGGCAGGAGTAAAATTGTGCAAAATATCCTTTTAAAACGAAATTGAAAGAATTCCCATGCAAATCCGTCAGCTCCTCACTGTGGAACAGTCTAATCATTCGGAACAGAAAGCACCACACACTCATCATTAATGCATATTAATAAATATTCTTTATTATGTCAATTTTGCACAATGCGCTCAACAGTACACCCGAGCCTCCTCATAAATGGATGTTCCACTCTCTGTAAAATCTTTAGATTCAGATAATTTTGTTTCTGTACACATTTATTGGTACTACAATTTTCCACTAAAATGAAGTGTCTCAGTCAGTGAGATGAACTGGGAAGAGTCATGTTAAATAAACAATAAGACTACCAGTATCACTACAGTGACAGCCTGCGATATTATTACTTCCATTCTGATCGTACATACCCCCACCCAACCCCGCCCGAATCAGTAATTCCAGCTAATAAACTACACCTGAGTGAGAAGGAGAAATGAAGAGATGAATTTAAACTGAAAAAAAGGAGAGAGAGGGAGAGAAAAAAAAAAAAAAAAAAAAGATATAGGCGATTGAAAAGAAATGTGACAGAAGTGGATGTGACAATTGAACTATTCCCAACAAATAAAATTTAACAAGACACAGCTCAAGAATTCATTCCTATTTTAACCCCAAAATTTCATTTTTCACACTTGTTTTTCCCTTCTCCAGCAGGGGTGAGCGTTTTTCCTATCTGAAAAAATCGTGCGTGTTTGGTGTTTTTATTTAATTGACACTGGTCGTAGGTTGCCAATCTCCTCGGCACACACTGGAGTGGCAGTATATGGTGAATCGGTCCTTCAGGTGCTGCCTGTATTGCTCTCGTGTGCGGTAGAAAGACTTGTTCTCCTCTACAAACGTCTGGATCTCATCCTGTGTCAGGCAGTTCTCTTCGTCCACTGATCTTTCTGCCTCATCCTGCTTGACCACACATTATTGGGGTAAAAAGAGGGAGAGGAAAGAAAAAAAAAAGTAAAATCAGTCTTTTTTTTTTCACCCCCGATTGTACCTCATTTACACAAACACTTTGTCTACTGCAAATTATTCATAATTACACCTCAATCCTGATTGGTCAGAAACTGGCAAATCTCCAACATTGGCTCCAAAATTGCTTTGGCTGCGAGCTTTAGGTTAAGTTCATTCTAATAATTTCCATAGTAACAACTTACACAGGGAACTTATATTCCAGACACCAAAAATATTTAAAAAAAAAGTGTGTGTAATGTAAATATTTGGACAAACACTTCTGCATTATGCTTCAGGCTCATCATTTTCAGGCGCTTACAAAATTAAACCTTGCGGCAAAGACCTTCTGACCAATCAGAATTGAGCATTGGTTGTTTTGTTTGGGTTGTTGGGTGTGGTGTCGTGATGTGTAAAATCTCTAATGCAAAATCTCTAATAAAATTTCTATGGGAAAAGAAAAAAAGAGAAAAAAAAAAGAATTGAGCATTGAAAAGTAGTACGGTATAAATAATAATATCAGCAGACAATGGGCTACTTGGACAAAGACTTCCGTAGAACGGTAGTGGCACGATTTTACACTTTGAGCTTCTGAAAAATGTCAACAGCGTTCATCATATACACAAGAACACTTGCAAAGCTCCTTTTAGTAAGCTGGGGGGAAAATGGCATCAGACTGTATGCATCAAACACAATGTACATAAGATAATTCCTATTAAAAGAAACAAAAGGTAACATTAGCCCAAATCTATGGACTTATGACATCGCTCTCTCACTATACCAACGAATACAAACAACGCTACAGGAGATGTGAGATTATCACTATTTCAAAACGGAAATACGCCTAAGCCACGATTGCAAGAAGCCCACTGTTGATATGGTCAAGTCCTCTTTGAAAATAAGTTTATTTAGCATTTATGGAAGGAGTCTCCAGTGTCAGAGCTTTGTAACTGTCAGAGGTACAACTCTAATGGTTATTTATAGCTGCTATAATGTCTCGATGTTGTATGTAACCATAAACAGTTGTAACAGCTGTAACTGTTGGCAAATTGCTGGTGTTTGAAGAGGAATAAAACCCTTCGGGTTATGCTGTTGATTTCTGGAAATTAAACAACGTTGTGGTAACAAAACTCACTTCTGCAGCAGACCACCGGTCATTGATTATTTTCCTAGATCAGCACTCGCTGTTGTGTTTTATTACTTATGTAAGCATCCTGAACAAGCAACAATGTGAGGAAAACACATGCATACATATATAAACTCATCTATAAGAGTAGCTTAGCTTTTGATTTCTGCAGTCATTTGTCTTCGCTGTTTTGCTTTTGACTGAAACGTTGCAATTCAACCGTTTTTAATTACACAGAAAAATAATTCATACAGTTGAGAAACACCACCTGGCATTCTTGGCAATCTACAAACAATTACAAAATGTGTGTAAAATACTAAAAAACCCAATAAATAAATAAAGCAATGAGAAATGAGGCATTCGTGTGTAAATCTATTATTCCTGTCTCACAAATGTGCTGAACTTTGTGTGCATGTAAAGCATGGCCTACTCACCAGCAGCTCCACAAGACTTTTGGTGGAACATTGACCCTGTGTGCAGGTATCTGGAATCTGATGGTCCAGGCCACTCGTTAGCTGTCGATTGGCCCAGGGCAGCTGCAGGCCAGCGCTGAATGACGAGCCGCAGCATGGCTTCGGGCATGTCGTCCGTTTGCTCTGGCAGTTGTGTGTGGATGAGACAGAGGGATCGTGGGTGTTTTCTGAGCCAGGCAAACCGCTCGGATCTCCTCTGCTGTCTGATGGACATGCTTCTGCCTGGGAAGCATGCTGGAGAGGAAAGTCAAGAACATACAGCCTAAGATTATGGAGCAATTTTCTTACAAACATTTTCACAAACATCACTTACAGTAACATTTTAAATCCACTACTGTAGTGTTAGAAATACAGCCAGGTCCAAAAATATTGGGACATCGACACAATTCTAATCTTTTTGGCTCTATACACCACCACAATGGAGTTGAAATGAAACGAACAAGATGTGCTTTAACTGCAGACTTTCAGCTTTAATTTGAGAGTATGTACATCCAAATCAGGTGAACGGTGTAGGAATTACAACAGTTTGTATGTGTGCCTCCCACTTTTTAAGGGACCAAAGGTGATGGGACAGATTAACAAAAACATAAATCAAACTTTCACTTTTTAAGTTGCAAATCCTTTGCATTCAATTACAGCCTGAAGTCTGGTACGCATAGACATCACAAGACGCTGGGTTTCATCCCTGGTGATGCTCTGCCAGGCCTCTACTGCAACTGTCTTCAGTTCCTGCTTGTTCTTGGGGTATTTTCCCTTCAGTTTTGTCTTCAGCAAGTGAAATGCATGCTCCATCGGATTCAGGTCAGATGATTGACTTGGCCATTGCATAACATTCCACTTCTTTCCCTTAAAAAACTCTTTGGTTGCTTTCGCAGTATGCTTCGGGTCATTGTCCATCTGCACTGTGATGCGCCTTCCAATGAGTTCTGAAGCATTTGGCTGAATATGAGCAGATAATCTTGCCCGAAACACATTCAGAATTCATCCTGCTGCTTTTGTCAGCAGTCACATCATCAAGAAATACAAGAGAACCAGTTCCATTGGCAGCCATACATGCCCACGCCATGACACTACCACCACCAGACTTCACTGATGAGGTGGTATGCTTTGGATCATGAGCAGTTCTTTTCCTTCTCCATACTCTTCTCTTCCCATCACTCTGGTACAAGTTGATCTTTGTCTCATCTGTCCATAGGATGTTGTTCCAGAAATGTGAAGGCTTTTTTAGATGTTGTTTGGCAAACTCTAATCTGGCCTTCCTGTTTTTGAGGCTCACCAATGGTTTACATCTTGT
>JAFFST010055662.1:32453-52720 GCA_022414735.1 Noturus placidus
GAGCTCACCGGTGCATTCTTTCTTTTTAAGAATGTTCCAAACAGTTGATTTGGCCACACCTAATGTTTTTGCTATCTCTCTGATGGGTTCGTTTTGATTTTTCAGCCTAATGATGGCTTGCTTCACTGATAGTGACAGCTCTTTGGATCTCATATTGAGAGTTGACAGCAACAGAGCACACTTGAAATGAACTCTGGACCTTTTATCTGCTCCTTGTAAATGGGATAATGAGGGAATAACACACACCTGGCCATGGAACAGCTGAGCAGCCAATTGTCCCATTACCTTTGGTCCCTTAAAAAGTGGGAGGCACATATACAAACTGTTGTAATTCCTACACTGTTCACCTGATTTGGATGTACATACCCTCAAATTAAAACTGAAAGTCTGCAGTTACAGCACATCTTGTTCGTTTCATTTCGACTCCATTGTGGTGGTGTATAGAGCCAAAAAGATTAGAATTATGTCGATGTCCCAATATTTATGGACCTGACTGTAGTTTCACACACTGGATAATTTCTCCTTGCACATCAATTTACCTAAATAAATAAGTAATATCTGCACCACTACCATTTAATGCAATCCTTATTAGGCTTGTGGTGCGAGATGCGATGTACAGTACCTAAACCCATTTACATTGGTTTGTACTGTAATCATACTCTGATTTTTAATTTTTTTTAAATCTTGCTAGACTGAAAAGTCTCATGGGGCTTATGCATCGTCCAACATAACTCACATGCTCATTTGCATTTGGCAAGCTCCGGCACTTCCTTTTTTTCTTCTTGTTCTTGCCTTTGGCGTGCTCTTCACAGTTTGCCCAACACTCCACACAGCTATCCACGCCGTCCTCCTCCTTGTCCTCTAAGCAGTGGTGACTGCACGAGTACTCGGCTGCAGAGACGAGAAGGAAAAATCCTTAAAACGGCTTGTTACTAAAATGAGGACGTTATAGATCATTTAGTTTGGAAATGAAATTTCAGAACTCAAACCGGCACGGCTCCACCAACTTTAACATACAATGTTGAAGCACTTCAGACTTGGCGGGGGCGGGGTTTCTGGGAGTACATTATGATAAATGTGCTTTAGGCTGTGTTCACATTTGGCAATTTTTAAATAGAAAGTGCTGCTTGGAGCAATTTTCATGCTTTTATGCAAATCTTCTCTCGTGTGATCCCAGAAAAGCATGATATTGGGTTGTAATTCTGTGAATTGCTTATTCAACCATCTAGCAACAGAACAAAGAATCTGGTACCTGTTCCGTCATGGTTGCACATTTCCTCAGTGCAGGCCACATCTGAGCCTACCCTGGAACCCGTCTCACTGCCTTCCATGCTGGATGAATAGCCACAGTCGCTGCCATTACTATGAGATATCAAACCTACACACACACACACACACACACACACACACAAACAGATCAGTGCATTATGAGTAATCAACTCTCCATTATTTCCAAAACAGTACACTTTCCCCCCCCTTGTTTCTAAACATAACAGACCTACATTTGGCCAAGAAATATATGGGAGCAGGGATGAGTTTTCTAGAATTCTTAATTTAAATGGATGTACACAAAGCTTCATGTGTAGGATATCAATATTCCCCCGAACAAACATGGTTAGAGGCATTAAATTCTAAAATGTACACACAAATTTGTCTTAACCTTCTAATATAAATGTGAAATAATGGATTCTCCACCCTATGTAGTGCTCTATATGTTCAAATTGAAAGACATTTAGAAGTCAGTCATGTGACATAAAACATGTGCTACTTTATGACTATTAAATCAATCAACAATCGACTATTAAACAACATTTTACAGGAGTCGGTTTTCATGTATGCTGCTTGAACCAAAAAAAAGAAAAAGGGGCAGTTATTTCACATGCAAGACTCATTTTTGCACCATCGCTGGTATACACCACCAGCTGGATATATTATGAACTGCAGAAAGTGCTTTAAAATTATGATTTATAAATATGGAACAAATATTACTGCTCCAAAGAATGGTTTTGGTCCTGATTTAATACGTAGTGATATATAAGCAAAATATATCTTAATAGCCCAGTAATGACCAAGCCACATTAAAAATGAATTGAGCTACATTTTTGAGCTACAAATAAATAAATAAATAAATAAATAACAAGGAGCTCCGACATTTCGTTAGCAGGCTTTTACACAATTACTTTTACAGTCCTAAGAAAAGCACGTAATGCTATACCGTTTTTGCTTTTGGGTGAGCCCAGAATGGTGGGGGCAGGACAGCTGCAGGAGGAGCTCTCGATAGGAACAATAGACTCCACACCTTCTCCAGGTTCCTCCCTGTTGCCCCATGACTTGCATCCAGTGTTCATTGAATCCTCTAAACCCTGGGGAAAGGAAGTAGCACAAATCCATCAGCTCAGAGAAGCCAGCCTCTACATGCTGACAGTCACTTTCTGTGTTGTCCTTTCACTTTGACTGTTAAAGAGAAAGTCTGCCACCTACCTCTCCTAAAGTCTTTTCAGTGTACCGCTTGGTCTCTTGCTCAGACATGTCAAAGTCACACTTGTTTTTGCGTCTGTTCTTGCGTTTCTGCCTCTTCTTTTCCTGCTTAAGCTCTTTCACTCTTTCCTCTTCAGACAGCTCCTCACAGAGTTGCTCCAGCCGGCTGATTCCCTGCACCTTTTCTACAGCCAGCTGTACAGGAGAAACAGAAGGAGTTTTCAGCTTCTTTGATACTCCCAACTTGTAGTTACCGCACTCATTGTGCGTTTTATTCTACAGAGGTGGCTTCTGCAAGTTACACACATGTGCAACTATACCATCAATAGACAACCACCATAGGACAACAGGCAACTGAATATAACTGGGTTAGTGGAGCACTTTCAGCACTGCAGTGTCACTGGCATGGTTCTGTGTGTGCTACTAGAACGAGTGCATCAATAGAATTCCTGAGCAATGTAAACAGACCATAAACGTACAACACCAAACGTGTTTTTAGCGCAGCTCATGTACTCCGTGCCACTGAAGCAGGATGCAACAGTATCTAAACGGAAAATCAGAAATCCTGTTCTTTGTACCTCAAAGTTTTTGCGTAGTGCGTCGATACAAAGGTAGAAGAGTATCTGCCACGTCTGTTCCTCAGCCCGTAGCTTCTGCCAGATCCGGTGTAGCCGTTCATACAGGTGGATCCCCAGACATGTCAAGACTTCCTCCTGTGCTATGTCGATGGTCTTAGCATGCCTCTCTCTGCACCTGCATATATAATCATAATCCTTGAGGCTGTGCAGTATCCAGCACCATGTTATGTCAATCAACTAACTATTAGTACTTAAACTGTAGGCAATAACAATAACATGACTAAGGAGCAAATTGAGCGCAATTCTGCATATATCTTAGTACATAAACATAAAGCAAGGAAAACTGAAAGTGATGTACACTGATCCGAAAAAACCAAATCAAACCAAAAGGTTCTGTGAGTTGTCTGGCTTGAAACGGTGGAGATTCTCCAATGCTAACCCCAGCCCAGAAGTAGTATGACTTAACACACAGTTTACAAGTTCCCTTGTAAACAGATCTGCAGCATAAAATGATTTCTTACACCCTAAAAAAAGATCCTTATATCACTCCACATAGCTGAGGACACACCTTTTTACCTAAACTGACTCTTTATGTCATCTGATAAACATTGTAGCAAAGAGGTGTATAATAAACTGGTTGTACGTTTTGTACACACTTTTTGACTGGAGGGAGTACACGGCCTTTTTGTTTGGATAACACCCATTGCAAAGCTATTTTTGTGCAAATACACAAAATGTCACCGTTTAAAATTGTCTCGTGGTGGACAACTTTCTGTCAGGGCCTTATTTACTCATTTATCTATGTCGTTATACTGCCAACCAATAAATAAATGTCCAGAACATATGAACAGTCTATGCATAAATGACTCACTCGTATCCCCCAGCAAACTCTGGCTCGGCGCGGCCCAGCAGGTGTGCGATGAAACCGGTCTCACAGCAGACGTGGATGTGGTGCTCTTGTGGGCAGCAGCGCAGGCCCTCATAAAGTGCAGCGGAGTAGCCTTTCTCTTTACTGCAGTCCAACTCACCCACAAGGATGTTGTAGGCCCTCAGCACCTTGTTTTTACAGTCTGTGCAGAACCTGACAACCACAGAGAAAGCAAGGTAAAAATTAAGGCAAGGCACACGTGCAGACAGGGTTCAAATCCTGTTAAGATCTAATACACCTCATTTGTGTATCAAATGTGCCCACAACCTCACTGGTTAAAAATTCACATTTTAAAAGACAACAACAAAAAAAAAATAGTTACATATTGCCTCTAGTCTGACAACAATGTACTGTGCTGAGTGAATTAATGTGGCCAGAAGACTGCATGAAAACAGTGATTAAATTCAATATGTTAAAACATTAAGTCAGGTTGGGAGTGTTTAACATATTTCCACAACAGCGCCTCCTGATGGATCTATACAGATTTAAAATTACAGACTAAATTATGCAACCGTGAGTCTAGAGAGCACTCAGTTCCAGCTGGGTAGGTTTTCCTACTGCCAATTTGCCCGGATGCAACTTTGCCATGTGTGTTTTCTAGAGCAGAGACGGCACAATGCCAGAGGTTGGTACTGGTCTGTGGATTGTTTGGATCATTACCAAGCAGGTTCTTCACCCCCTCAACACCACAGTAAGCCTCATCCAATAGTAAGGACACAGGTTTTCAAGCAGGAGAAAGGAAAAAGGCCTGCTGTTTAACATGAGGCAGTGAAAAACTATTGAGAAACAATAATGTTGGACAAAACACACACTAAAATGCCTGAATGTATTCAAATGCTTGCTTGCTGTGCCATTCACACACCAACAGCTTGTAGCACACACGTGGCCACGTCAGTTAGCTTAGACTGTGATGCTTCTGGAGTGAGGGTCAAGATGTTTGATCCAAATTTTAGATGGGGGCAATACTCACAGGGCACAGTACACTAGAGAGTATTTGATTGGACACAAACCATTTCCCCAGAAATTATAAACTACAATTCATTTAAAATTCATATTATAAATTGTAAAATAATCATATATACGAAACATGATTTCTATATACAGGTACTGGTCATATAATTAGAATATCACCAAAAAGTTGATTTATTTCAGTAATTCCATTAAAAAAGTTAAACTAGTATAATATATACATTCATTACACAAAGACTGATATATTTCAAGTGTTCATTCCTTTTAATTTTGATGATTATAACCAACAACTAATGAAAACCCCAATATCAGTATCTCAGAAAATTTGAATATTGTGAAATGGTTCAATATTGAAGACACCTGGTGCCACTCTAATGAGCCAATTAACTCAAAACACCTGCAAATGCTTTAAATGGTCTTTCAGTCTAGTTCTGTAGGCTACACAATCATGGGGAAGACTGCTGACTTAACAGCTGTCCAAAAGATGACCATTGACACCTATTACAAGGAGGGCAAGACACAAATGGTCATTGCTACAGAGGCTGGCTGTTCACAGAGCTCTGTGTCCAAGCACATTAATAGAGAGGTGAAGGGAAGGAAAAGATGTGGTAGAAAAAAAGTGTACAAGCAATAGGGATAACCACACCCTGGAGAGGATTGTGAAACAAAACCCATTAAAAAATGTGGGGGAGATTCACAAAGACTGGACTGCAGCTGGAGTCAGTGCTTCAAGAACCACCACGCACAGACGTATGCAAGCCTTCCTTGTGTCAAGCCACTCTTGAACAAGACACAGCGTCAGAAGTGTTTCGCTTCTGACTGCTGCCGAGTGGTCCAATGTTATGTTCTCTAATGAAAGTAAATTTTGCATTTCCATTGGAAATCAAGGTCCCAGAGTATGGAGGAAGAGAGGAGAGGCGTTTCACGTTCCACAGAATCCACGTTGCTTGAAGTCCAGTGTAAAGTTTCCACAGTCAGTGATGGTTTGGGGTGCCATGTCATCTGCTGGTGTTGGTCCACTGTGATTTCTGAGGTCCAAGGTCAACGCAGCCATCTACCAGGAAGTTTTAGAGCACTTCATGCTTCCTGCTGCTGACCAACTTTATGGAGATGCAGATTTAATTTACCTGGTTTAAAGGACCATGGTATCCCTGCTCTTAATTGGCCAGCAAACTCACCTACATTTACATTTACATTTATTCATTTAGCAGATGCTTTTATCCAAAGCGACTTACAAGTGCACACTCACACACCAATGGTAGCAGAGCTTCCATGCAAGGTGCTAGCTTGCCATTGGGGGCAAATTAGGGTTCAGTGTCTCAAGGACACTTCGGCATGGGACCACCAACCCCACGATTAGCAGATTAGTGGACAACCCGCTCTACCGACTGAGCCACAGCCTACCGACTGAGCCACAGCCACCTGACCTTAACCCTATAAAAAAATCTATGGGGTATTGTGAAGAGGAAGATGCAATACGAAAGACCCAACAATGCAGAAGAGCTGAAAGCCACCATCAGAGCAACCTGGGCTCTCATAACACCTGAGCAATGCCACAGACTGATCGACTCCATGCCACGCCGCATTGCTACAGAAATTCAGGCAAAAGGAGCCCTAACTAAGTATTGAGTGCTGTACATACTCATAATTTTCATCTTCATACTTTTCAGTTGGCCAACATTTCTAAAAATCCTTTTTTTGTATTGGTCTTAAGTAATATTCTAAATATCTGAGATACTGATTTTGGGGTTTTCATTAGTTGTCAGTTATAATCATCAAAATTAAAAGGAATGAACACTTGAAATATATCAGTCTGTGTGTAATGAATGTATACATTATACCAGTTTCACTTTTTGAGTGGAATTACTGAAATAAAAATCAACTTTTTGTTGATATTCTAATTATATGACCAGCACCTGTATACGCTGGCATATCTGTGTCCACTACACACAGTACTACACACAATATTACACAGACACAAAAAGTGTGTTGAATTCAAGCAGGCTTTAAAACAGAACGAAATTGATTGGTTTGAATGTTACACATTATAAAACTTCAACGAAATACTGCGCAGCTGTACTTAGAACACGAGAGAGAGAACATCCATCGGGTGCAAAAACACATGTATCCAATACGTGTTGATATAAAGAACCTGTTCATAAAGAGCCACAAAGCTGGGCTTGAGAGCAGGCGGTCATCACGACAATCTTCACAGAGACATTCCAAGCATACAGTGTTTTGGATTCGGCAGGTTTACCTGTGTTTACGCAAGTATGTCTCCAGCGTCTCCAGTAAACAAGCGCTGTCAATCAGAACCACCTCGTCACGGCACTCCTGAGACATCAGCTCCCATATATCCATCCAGCTCCCACTGTAACACAGTCTGCACAGTCACAAAAACACACAAACAAGTACAACAAGTACAACTTGTTTGTGTCTCTACAACTACCAGACATACAGTCAATGACCAGGCAGGTCCTGGTAAACTCAAGAGATTTAAAGGGCCCATTTTACGCCCCAAAATCAAACACTTCCTAAACTTGAAAAGTGACATGACATTAGGACTAAGAATTTATTTATCCAAGCTAAATCAAGGTCGTAAATCTGACAGAAAGGAAACATGGTGCTTATCCCTACACGGTGTTCTTGTTTTTGCTTAGGAACAGCATTGCTGCTGGACCTACTATAGGAGCTGTGCTGTCTACCTACAGGGGGACTGAAAAAGCCAAAAGGGGAAAACAATCCTGACCTCTTTCCTCACTGCTGCACCATTGTGTTTATTTTCCCCCTCACACTACTATAACTCACTCTCTCTCATCACAGTCTCCTCTCTACAGCATTATGACCATGTCAGGGGACTGGGCATAGAGAAGTGTCAACATACACCAGTCACCTAGCACTAAAGCAACTTTACCATTGCACGGTACAGCTCGACTCAACCCGGCTCACTTTACATTTCCATGCATTCTTTTCCACTGCAGTTTAGTCCCACCTCAACACGAGTGCCATCTTCCAGTCGCCGTCAGGCAGGATTAATGTTGTATTACCAAAGCCCTGTACAAATACACGGTCAGGCCATAACCCAAATGCCTTTCCTGTTCACTGAACATGGATCCTGTTAAGGATGTAATATAACGACATCTTGAACTTACGTAGTGTATATATGACTAAGTTAAAGTCAGCCACGACAGGAATGACTGCGATAAACGCCCATTTGGAAAATCGGTAATAAGCCAAGACAAAAACCTTTGTGGTAATTTTATCTGTAATGAGAAATTATGCATAATTTCCAATTAATAGAATATTACTATATGCAAAGTATGTATTAAATGACATTCAGCCACAATACAGAACTACTCTACTTCCTCAGTGCGTGGCACACATTTAGCATCGGCTCACCTGGAAACTCAATTGGGGTGGAACTGGAAAAAAGAAAGAAAAAAAAAGCACCAGGTACTATCTGCCGTGGAAAACCCCCAAAATGTGAGCAGCGTCGAGTCAAGCCGTACCATGCAGTGGATAAGTGCCATAAATGAAAATGGTTAGGACAGCAAGCACACTCTTCTGGTCCTACAACATTGCTTTGGTTTTAAAGGTGTAGAAATGATAGCAAGAATAAACTTACCCCAAGGGTTTGGGCTTGTGTGTGTCTAAGGAATGCAATTGACAGCGTTTGTTCTTCTTGCTTTTGGGAATGGAATCGATTACATCATTCAACTTTGACCTGCAAATAAAAAATATATATATATATATATATATATTTAAATATAAATAACATTGGTACAATAACCACAAACATTGAACAGAACTAAACATTCACCAACTTCAGTGTTGAGACTGACATAATACAATAATCATCATCATCATCATCATAATTACAGTGCTGTTGAATTCTCAAACCTGATTGGTCAAGTGATGATTCATTTTCTACAACAGCAGTTTCATCAATAGAGGCAAATGCGAATCAAATTGAAGGTTTATATTAAAGTGCATATTCTAATGTTATCATTTCTATAGTAATAACTAAAAATTCCCAGGGACTCATATGGCAGGTGCCCTACATAATACAAGCCTAATAATAAATGTATTGAAAACATTTATTTAACAAAGAATAAAGGGAGTTTTACTGTAAGGACATGCTTAACATTTATGGAAGGAATCTACAGTGTCAGCAGATTCAAGACAGAGTGTGCTTAGTGCTTTCTTGGCAACATAGCAAGCTGTGTGGAAAGAGTGCCTAGTTTCCTTCAAGAATGCATAAAACTTTAATTGTTGGACAAACGCTCCGTTATAAAAGGAACAAAATGCTTTGAGAAAAATAAACATCCAACAGTATGACGTGGAATTGAGAGAAGAGGGGGAAAAAAAAAGATTAATATTGGGAATTCTTTCAACGTGCTGAGGTCAAGACATACATTACTGCACTACAGAATGTGACATGACAAACGCGTATCACGGATTTTGATTCATTTATTTATTAAATTACATATTTTTACTTCACTCGTGTATTGTTCATGATTCTCTCTTACCCGTGCACGTAGAAGAGTGTGTAGAGTTTGCGGGGGTCTGCCAGGCAGGCCCTGGCGACGGACAGCACGCCAGCTGAGCCCACAGTCAGCGGTTCCAGGGCAAAGTAACCAGAGTCTGTGAGCTGAGTGAAGAGGCGCTCGACGCTGCGTCTGCAGCCCACGCAAGGCACCAGCTGGGACAGTGCGCCGAACACCTCACGTGACATAACCATCAGAGCCATGCTCAGGTCCTGCTGCTTCAGCTTGCCGTGACGCTGCAAGACGGAAGAATCCGTTACAGTCATCAGCTTACGTATACATTTTGTTTGAAATAAAAAAAATTTAAAAGCTTAATAATAAAATAAAATAATACTACCACCAATCATCTATACAGTTCATGCATATTGGCAACGGCAGAAAACGCTAAGCTCAACGCATAACCTATTGGGTTACTACAATATCACTCACTATCAAATGGCACTGCCAGGCTTCTTGTGCATCAGGCTTACCTCAATAAACAGCTTAATTTGTGAACTGTTGTTCTGATGTCTGTCAAAGTGCAATACAGTGTGAGGAAACTCAATCACCATCTGGATAGGACAGAAGTAGATAAATGATCAGATAAATAATATTCATGAGATATACACTTCATGTATTTCACTTGTAAGGTGTATACGGTGCTTCCCTCCTCCCCACCCCATACAGCAAAGTACAGCACGGTAACCATCTCACTGTTGATCTATTTGACGCTGTACATACTAGGAAAGTACTGTAATAAACAGATACAAAACCTCTTTACATTTGTTCTTTAATGCTTTTTACGTTTGTTTTAGGATAATATCCAGACCGAGACGCGTTTAACAGATTTTAATCCGAGATGCAGTTTATCCAAGTGACAATGCATTCTCTCCACACTACAGTTGGAAAAAGAAGAAAAAAAAATAGCCAGTTTTATTTTTTTTTAACTCAAAAACTTGTGCTAACTTTGGTAGTCATGTAGCACCTTTACAGAGATTTTAACAAAAACCTCAACTCTTAATTCAGAACCACCATTCTCATGAAACAACTAGAAACAAGGAAGCTAGTAAGCTTGTAGTCAAGTGCAAAGACCTGTTTTACATGTTACTCATGAACAGCAATCAGATTGCAATGGAGAAGGATTTGAATAGAAGTGCAAGTGTCTAAAATCTAATCAGGATATATTCCGTATGCAAGAAGCATGATATTGTCAGGTATAATCTGCACCGTTCTATAATCCAATAGTTCAGCTGCAACTACAGTTTGGACACAAGGTGTGCAACAGCACTTTAAAACATTGACCGCCAAAAAAAAGAAATATTTATGTGCATTAGCATGACACCTAGGACAATCAGCTCCGTAGATCATGAATCAGTATACTGTGTACACGAGTTCGGGCACTGGTAAGGATCCTGGCCCTGGCTTTTAATACCATGTCAGCATCTGTGGCTATTTTCATGGCAAAAACGGTCTTACAAAAATAACAAGCATTGCATAAACACAAAAATAAACCAAACGAAAAGAAAATACATCTGTGGATTTGACACTCTTCTACTCCCAGTTTAATTGCCTCCATATCTGCTTGTTCATTGCCTGATAGACCAATATGACTTTAAACCCAGCAGAAGATGATGCTAAAGGACTGATGCGGTAAGTGGTCACTTAGTTAAGATGCAGCATGATGAGTTCATTAGTTCGTAAAGCCTCCAAGCACTTTAAAAAACTTTTTAAAGTTTCCATTGCTTGGAGACAAAATTTGGAGTCATCAATCAATAGGCATGACCGATATATTTGACCATACGTCACATAAATTTATCAGCTTAATCACACGTTTCGAATCAGACTAGCTAGTGGATATATTTTTAAATCATTAAACCCTTAGACTAGCCTTTCTGATTCTCTATTAAATGCAGTTTTTAAATGTAAACTGGCTAAAAAGCAGACAATAAGGGCTATCTATGACCTACTCAGCATGCATGATTTGTCGTCACTTGATCTCCTTAAGAGTAAATGGGAGACGGACTTGGGCGAATCAATTTCTGATACTGATTGGTGCAAGGTAATCAAGGGGATTTTTTCCTCCTCCATATGTCTCAGACATGCGATTGTCCAATTTAAAATTGTTCACCGTCTGCATTGGTCCAAAACTAGATGCTCAAAGATTAATTCCGACATTGATCCCACATGTGATCAATGCAGACAGGCCCCAGCTACTCTGTTGCATATGTTCTGGACTTGTCCGAAGCTGTACACATTCTGGCAATCTATATTTGATACCTTTTCTAGGATATTGGTAAGTGTAGTACAGCCATCCCCCCTCTTATTGCACTGTTTGGGGTGACTTCTCCTTTTAGATGGTGTGAGATCAGCATGTCCTCCTTCTGTACTCTCCTGGCCAGGATATTAATATTGTTTAGATGGAAGGATCCTGCTCCACCAGTGTATAGTCATTGGGTCAGCGACGTCATGTGTCATCTTAAGTTGGAAAAGATTAGGTACACTGTCCGGGGAGCGACTGGGAAATTTTACAAAATCTGGCAACCTTTTCTGTTCTCTGTTAGGGACGTGGATGCTGACAGTAGTGTGTGTTAATTGTCCATGATTGTTTCTTTTGCGCTCTTCTTTTCTATGGTGGTCTGGCTTTGTAATATGCATTATGTATGTTCTGTGTCTGGCACTGGGGGGAGGTGGGGTTGTTTGGTTTTGTTTATTTGCTGTATATGTTGGAGTTGAAAAATGTTAATAAAGAAACCTTCAAACTAACCTTGGTAATCTTTTGAAAGCTACAACAACGATAACAAGCTACTTATATCTGTAGGCGAAATTGACAGTTCATCCGCCATTTTTTCCCGAGCTGAGAGGCTTCAGAAAATATGATGACATTTCCAGAAAGGGAACGTAATGAGCATCGATGCTCCCTGGTTTTTGTGGTGCATTGTGTGACTTTTTGGGGAGTGAAAGTTCCAGTACACTGGAAGGACTTTGCGATTGAGACAGCCCTTAAAATGGCCAACTTCCTAATCAGTACCCTGACAACTGACCTAGGGAGCTGGTTGAGATGCACACCGTTCCATACTCTCATGGCATAAAAGTGCATCTGAACAAATGCGTAGGGATTTAATCTAGTAACGAGAAACAAACACTGTACCGTGAGGGAGTCATCAATGTATAAGGGAATTTGTCTCGCGAGGAAACGGTAGTCCTCTTCTCCGTCTCTGCAAACCGCTACCAGACGCGCCATGTCTTCTCCTAGCTAGTCGACAGAGCGCTGACTGTGGACAGAACAGTAAAGATCAAGAAGTGTGTTCTGTTGGTTTTTTTTTTTTTTAAAGATGTTTTGAGACTGCATCTCCTTTGTGTTTGCAAAAAAAAAAAAAGACAAATAGAGGGGAACAAAAGGATCGTCATCGCACTAAAGACGGTCCTAACCTATTCATAAAACTACCTGGAGATACTTTTACCAATTAACTAGAAAATCCAGAAGTGTATTCTAACAGCAGTGTGTGGTGCAAACTTGTAAACAAAAACCACGATTCAAATTCACAAGGTACAAATGATTATTAAACGACGGCAATTTTATACAGAAAAAAAAGGAAGTGAAATGCTAGGACATTTCAAACATATTTAACTAGACTAAAAAGAATACAGCTTAAGCACTATTCAGACACGATTAGTTGTACGGGTTTACCTGAGGTTTTGTTATAGTGAGCCTCGTGTACAAAGGCTCCTTTTTAAGAACACGGCATGACTTTCCTGACTATATTCATTGCAACATCCTTAGGATCAAGACGACACTTATTCTCATTAAATATGTCAAACACGTTAAATCAAGTGCAAGCGTGAATTACTTGTGCCAATAATTATTAAAAACATAGGGGTCCTGTCAACCAACGTAACCCTGAAGAGATTAAATGCTTTATGAACTATGCAGATATTTAAAAAAAAAAAAAAATGTAAAACATCGATTGAGTTGTGCCTAAACAATCCAGTCTGCCGTCCAGCGACCGTAGCTTCTCTTTCAAATGAGCTGAGATGTTTCGAACAGAGCAACCAACTCCCTTCTATTTAACCGAAAGAAGAACACTGACATGAGTTCTACATGAGAGCCATCTATAGGTCTTATCCAAGTCTAGAACTGATAATTGACCGTGTATTATAAACCCCAAAGATTTCTTAACGCCTTTAACTTGGATTGTGAACCGAGTGCGTTTAAACCTCAGCAACTCAAAAAGCTGGAGGTGGAAAGTTCAGGAACTGAAACCTAGGGCGAAACTTAGGGCGGCTGTGGCTCAGTCGGTAGAGCGGGTTGTCCACTAATCCACCAACCGTGGGGTTGGCGGTTCGAATCCCGGCCCGGATGATCCCATGCCGAAGTGTCCTTGGGCAAGACACTGAACCCTAAGTTGCCCCCGATGGCAAGCTAGCACCTTGCATGGCAGCTCTGCTCCCATTGGTGTGTGAATGTGATCTCATTAGTAAGTCGCTTGTAAATGTAAAAATGATATTTGGGGCGGCTGTGGCTCAGTCGGTAGAGCGGGTTGTCCACTAATCCACCAACCGTGGGGTTGGCGGTTCGAATCCCGGCCCGGATGATCCCATGCCGAAGTGTCCTTGGGCAAGACACTGAACCCTAAGTTGCCCCCGATGGCAAGCTAGCACCTTGCATGGCAGCTCTGCTCCCATTGGTGTGTGAATGTGATCTCATTAGTAAGTCGCTTGTAAATGTAAAAATGATATTTGGGGCGGCTGTGGCTCAGTCGGTAGAGCGGGTTGTCCACTAATCCACCAACCGTGGGGTTGGCGGTTCGAATCCCGGCCCGGATGATCCCATGCCGAAGTGTCCTTGGGCAAGACACTGAACCCTAAGTTGCCCCCGATGGCAAGCTAGCACCTTGCATGGCAGCTCTGCTCCCATTGGTGTGTGAATGTGATCTCATTAGTAAGTCGCTTGTAAATGTAAAAATGATATTTGCGTAAAAAGCTGCTTTGAGACAATGTACCATTGTAAAAAAGCGCTATACAAATTGATAAATTATTAAAAGACATGCATGGTAGGTTGATTGGCGTGTCTAAAGTGTCCGTAGTGTATGAATGTGAGTGTGTCTGTGATTGTGCCCTGCGATGGACTGGCACCCTGTCCAGAGTGTACCCCGCCTTGTGCCCGATGCCTCCTGGGATAGGCTCCAGGTTCCCCGTGACCCTGAGAAGGAGTGAGCGGTTGACGACGGATGGATTATTCAATTATCAAACCTCCATGTCTGTGACAAATAAACAAGACATCAGTGTACACATCTGAATACTGTTCAAGGATCGAATTTGAACCGAAGACTTGCAGTACAGCATAAAGGCTCTGAGAATCCAAAGAAACCTCGGAGAACCCCTGGACTAAAGATTCTTCTTCTAGCTAGCTGGAGTTAATCACAGGCAGCGAGCTGACAGCCGGTGACGCCCTGGATCACCCCGACCTGGGGCTTCCATTAACCAACTATTAACCATGAACTATTAACAAGCAGCTACACTCATACAACCGAGTGACAATCTCAGCGTTCATGTTTATTAAAACACCCCGTTTTAACATTAAAACCTAATCCGAGGGACTCATCTCTAGAGACCAGCGAGCTAACTTACTCAACCTGCTAACTACGTGGCTAGCCAACAGTACCAGCTAGCCGTCCTAATGAACAAGCTAAGCGCTCAAACACGCCATAAACTCCTTCACTAAATTCAATGGGAATTGTTTATTTGTTTACACAGCTCAGTAGAGATTGTTAAAGCTAATATTATCCAGGTTGCACTTGCACTACGACTTTGGCATCCAGCAGGCAGTTAGCATGCTAAGGACATGCTAACGAGCTAGTAAGGACCAGACTCGAGCCGCTGGTTAGCTAGAGGTGGGTGAGATATCGGACACGTTTGCGAGCTAGTCAGGAAACATGACCGAAGCTAGAGGTCAATAAAAAGGTTTAAACGTAACTGTGCATTCAGAGGACACTCAGTGCGACGTCCAGTGTGGACGGCTCACATGCTAGCTCGCTAGCTCACAAGCCGTGCGTTACTTAATGGAGAATGCTAACAAGCTAGGCTAACGGCCACAACTTAGCTACTACAAGCTGCAACAAGAAGTGACCGCGATTGTTTTGGGTTTTTTTTTTTAGTTCTAAATAGAAAATGTTCTCCACGATTAACTACACAACGCCACGTCACGACTTTAATTATTAAACACACGTCAATATTGATAGCAGTAAAAGGGACAGTTAAAACAGACCCCCCCCCCCTTGAAGTTGGGCGCATTTCAGCCCGCTACCTTCATACATGCAGCCCGTGGATCCGCAGCCGAGTGACGGCTGAGCGGCTTAACAAGTCCCGACGCTTCTTCCCGACAGGAAGTCAACCCTACACGCCGATTCGATGGAAGTTTAGCGTCGGTGCAAAACATGCTAGAGTAGCTGCAATATTGCGCAAAATAAACAGATAAATAAATAAATAAACACAGCCGATCATCGCACTTACCGATATGAAGCGTTAACGCTTTTACACAAAAATCAAACAAGTGCGACACATAAGCGTCTGTGGCCACGGAATTTGCTAGTGACCTTTGCCCCCGTGATGACGTCATAACCAGTCCCGGTCTCATAAAGAGACAGGACTAGTTTCTCCAAGAGGTCCATTTTTTTTTTCTGGAACATTATTTTGATAGTGCGGCTGTGGCTCAGTCGGTAGAGCGGGTTGTCCAGTAATCCACTAACCGTAGGGTTGGTGGTTCGAATCCCGGCCCGGGTGACTCCACATGCCGAAGTGTCCTTGGGCAAGACACTGAACCCTAAGTTGCCCCCGATGGCAAGCTGGCAGCTCTGCTCCCATTGGTGTGTGAATGTGCTCTCATTAGTAAGTCGCTTGTAAATGTAAAAATGATATTTCTGTAAAGCTGCTTTGAGACAATGTACCATTGTAAAAAAGCGCTATACAAATTGATAACACCTCCAGGGTCCAGGGTTCAAACCCCGGGGCCAAGTGTGCGGAGTTTGCATGTTCTCCCCGTGCGTCGGGGGTTTCCTCCGGGTACTCCGGTTTCCTCCCCCAGTCCAAAGACATGCATGTTAGGCTGATTGGCGTGTCTAAAGTGTCCGTAGTGTATGAATGTGATTGTGCCCTGCGATGGACTGGCACCCTGTCCAGGGTGTACCCCGCCTTGTGCCCGATGCCCCCTGGGATAGGCTCCAGGTTCCCCGTGACCCTGAAAAGGAGTAAGCGGTAGAAGATGGATGGATGGATGGATAATTATTATAGTAATTCACTGGAAGAAAGCGTGATGAAGATACTCCCTGAACAATGTTGCATTGCTAATAAAAGAGGTACGTTTTAAGATTCTATATAATGTTTACATAATACAACCAACTCCCAAATTCCTTTTTTTTTTGTTGTTGTTTATCTCTCTAATTTATGTGTATTTTGCAATGTTAAAGAAGAAACTTCCATCCATCCATCCATCCATCCATCCATCCATCTTCAACCGCTTACTCCTTTATCAGGGTCACGGGGAACCTGGAGCCTATCCCAGGGAGCGTCGGGCACAAGGCGGGGTACACCCTGGACAGGGTGCCAGTCCATCGCAGGGCACAAACACACTCACACAGTCATACACTACCGACACTTTAGACACGCCAATCAGCCTACCATACATGTCTTTGGCCTGGGGGAGTAAACCAGAGTACCCGGAGGAAACCCCAGACGCACGGGGAGAACATGCAAACTCCGCACACACATGGCCCTGGCGGGACTCGAACCCCAGAGGTGTGAGGCAGACGTGCTAACCACTAAGCCACCGTGCGCCCTAATAAGAAACTTAGTTTAATTTATTTATCCTACCATTGTTAAATCTCTTTGGGAGGAATTAAATTGTTATTTATCTTCTTTTATAAAATACGATAACAAAATATGTGGAAAGATTTATTTATGTCTTTATTTATGTATTTATTTATTTATTTATTCTCTCAGCGATCATGCTATTGATCTTGTTAAGTTCTTTGTGTTGCGTTGTCCATTTTTCCATCCATCAATCCATCTTCTATATAATGTACGTTGTACTTTTTTTTTAAAATCACTGAGATTGCTCTCATTGTAAAATCTCTTAAACTCATTGATAACAGTAAGAATTATAATCACATTTTTCATACTGATTGAGGTGCTATTGTTTTTTCCCTCCCATTTTCTGTTATGTTGGTGTCTTTCAATGCAGTGCTGTTTTCTTTTCTTGCAATAAAAAGAGACAGGGCTAGTTTCTGTTTTATTGTAAGAATAACATAAGAATATTGGCAAAAAAAATTATATACATACATTTAGATGGAAATATTTCTCAAAAGCCCTTCCAAAACTGAAAAGCCAAAACACTTTAAAATGGTTTGATTTTGTTTTGCCCCTCCAGTTCCCTTATTTTTTTGTTAAATTATTATTTATCTATTCTATATCCGCCTTGGATTCGATCTGTGCTGATATTTTGAGCTTTATATGTCAGTTTCTTGTTGAAAGTGAACTATTTATGCCGTTTTGTTATTAATTATATTTTTTATTCGACAACAATTAAATAAAATGATAAAAGATACAGGACTAATTCTAGTTTACACTTTTACAACTAATACTCCCTTGCGTGAAAAGGAGTTTTCTGACAGTTTGCTTTTTGAAGCATTCTAGAGAGGTGTAAATGAAATGTGGAAGAATAAATCAAGGGAATTTTAAATGAAATTATATTCCTGCTGGAAAAAAAACAATAGAAACCATTACCGAAATTTTAATATTTTCCACTAAAAACACCATTACAAACCATCAGATAACCATTAAAAATATTACCATTAATGACATCCATTAGATATAACCTGCCACCAATAGAAGGCAACAAATTACCAGAAGAGACCCACAGGGATCATTACAGTTTCAGTTAAAACCAATACAATTCCCTTTATAACCATTATGTTCCATTACATTCTATGGGGGCTTTTTACTGTGTTTTTTCAGAAGGGATAGTATAAATTATATTAGGAATAATGAATGCAGAACAGCTGAAATGCAATGCAGAGTTTGTTTACAGTGACAGTGTGTGCAAGTAGGAAACAACTCTCTCTTCCATTAGTATCTCCCAGTAATTGCGTACTCTTTTGCTACACACCCAAAACTATTTACTTTTTCTTCAGAAAGAGTACATACTTTTAGTGCATAGTACAAGTAGGCGAATTGGGACACATTTGTCTTTTACAGCTTCAGGGTTCCAGGTTTGAATCCGAGCTTGGCTTTCTGGATGAGTGGCATTTTATATGTTCGTCCTTTGTCTGCCTTGGTTTCCTCCCACATCCCAAAAACATGCCAGTAATTCTACTAATTTAAACACTGTTCATATGGCATTAAATGAAATACCCAGGATCCTGGGGTAATTTCCTTTTTTTAAGGTGCTACTCTGCAATTTTATTTACATCCTGAATAGCAATGTAGGTGCTTTTCTCTGTCCTCATCTGAGAAAGAAGGCAAAATGACAACATTTTCCACCAAACTCAGTGGCCTTCTGATCACTGTACTCCCATTCAGAATCACATGTCCGTGGTTTTCTATGTAGATGTTGTCTTGTGTTGGGGGGAAAAAAAAATCTTTTGACTGCTGCTACTTGCCATTTTTAGTGTATATTCCTCACCACCTCTTTCTCTTTGGCATAGAAGGTGCTGGGTAAAATATATGACGTAAAATGAGATATTATGTACAGAAATAAACATCCATACATCCATTTTCTATACTGCTTATTCTTTAGGGTTGTGGGGAACCTGGAACCTATCCCAGGGACCATGGGGCCAATCCAAACTGACTTGTTTTAATGTAAGGTTTTACTTTCACTTGGGTAATGTCCCCACTACTGGTACCAATCTATCACAGGGCACAGTTCATCTGAGGATAAGGCCTAAGAAGGCTGTGTCATGTCACTGGAATCAGTTTAAAATGTTTATCTGCTTACAGAGACACAAACATGTTCTTCTGTCCAAGGTTCGTCTGTACATCTTCTAAGACCCTAAAACAAAGCCTGTTTGAACTGCCTCAAACTGCTTATCGGTACACAGAAGTGTGTCCTGCATTGTGGTTCATATACAGTGCCTTGCAAAAGTATTCGGCCCCCTTGAACTGTTCGACATTTTGCCACATTTCAGGCCTCAAACATAAAGATATAAAACTGTAATTTTTTGTGAAGAATCAACAACAGGTGGGACACAATCATGAAGTGGAACGAAATTTATTGGATATTTCAAACTTTTTCAACAAATAAAAAACAAAAAAATTGGGCGAGCAAAATTATTCAGCCCCTTTACTTTCAGTGCAGCAAACTCTCTCCGGAAGTTCAGTGAGGATCTCTGAATGATCCAATGTTGACCTAAATGTCTAATGTTGATAAATAGAATCCACCTGTGTGTAATATAATGTATAAATGCACCTGCTCTGTGATAGTCTCAGAGGTCCATTTAAAGCACAGAGAGCATCATGAAGAACAAGGAACACACCAGGCAGGTCCGAGATACTGTTGTGAAGAAGTTTAAAGCCGGATTTGGATACAGAAAGATTACCCAAGCTTTAAACATCCCAGGGAGCACTGTGCAAGCGATAATATTGAAATGGAAGGAGTATCAGACCACTGCAAATCTACCAAGACCCGGCGGTCCCTCTAAACTTTCAGCTCATACAACGAGAAGACTGATCAGAGATGCAGCCAAGAGGCCCATGATCACTCTGGATGACCTGCAGAGATCTACAGCTAAGGTG
>JAFFST010055662.1:58797-75812 GCA_022414735.1 Noturus placidus
TACTAGCATATTTTAACACGAATCTTCACTGCAATTCCTTGCTTTGTTTTTTTTTTTTTTAATTGTATACATTTTGAACTCTTATTTTCTTTATTTCAAAGTCCGTATATTTAACCTTAAGTATTTTATTCTGCTGAGACACTGCGAGTGTCACCTGAGAAAAATAAAAAATGTAGAAAATAGAAAAAAATCTAATTTTTCTTCAGATTCTTTATTAAATAATATAATATAATATAAGTGCCCTGCGATGGACTGGCACTCTGTCCAGGGTGTACCCCGCCTTGTGCCCGATGCTCCCTGGGATAGGCTCCAGGTTCCCCGTGACCCTGATAAAGGAGTAAGGGGTTGAAGATGGATGGATGGATGGATGGAATATAATATAAGCTTTTGAGTAAAAAAAAAAAAAAAAAAGGGTAAATATGTAAATATCTTTTGTGATTTCTGTGTATGGAAAATAAAAAAATAAAATAATGTAAATTTGCAATGAAGTAGTCGCTTAATATTTTTAAATGGCAAGATATTTTTCTGTTAAAACTAGAGGTGAGTTTCATCAAAGTTCAGTATAATAAAAAGTATCTATCCATCTATCTAATGATGAAAATAAACATTTGAATAAATATAGGCCGAGTTGAACTAATAAATATTTTATGTGTAGTTTAATTAATACATATTTTATATGTAGTTTACTGGGTCACAATCATGAATAATTTAACTGAATCACATTATTGAATAAATCCACGTGTACTTATTAATTATTGATGAATTTTCCCAGTTTTATATGACGCCTCGTGTAAAATGGTTGCACTAGATCAACGTTGTTTAAACCCAACAGAGGGCGTGGTCTTGATCACGTGTAACCAATCACATCCGCCGTAGAGCCGGAGGCGGGTTTGTCGGACTGCGTTGAGTGAGGCGGGGAAGAGATTTTGTCCTTCACTGTGGAATTTTCTGACTCAGAAGTTGGAAAGTTCAAAGGCGGTCTGTTAATGGCGGGACTGTGAGACTAGAGACCGCTGAAAACGGGCTTGCTGGACAGTCCTGGCTCTTTGTACTATGGCAAATGTCGAGCAGGACATTTTATTCAGGACTGAAAACGTGTCTGGAGACAAAACAGATGGAGAATCTGTGAGTTTTGACCAAGGTGGAAGTACAAGACGTCCTGGCAAGGTAGGACACACTTCACTATCCTTATGACCAGCTGACACTTTAATGAAATGATAATAATTGTGTTTAGATGTCACTGTGTATTTTGATGATGCATTTTAAATAGTCCATCCAAAAGTAAGTACACCCCTCACATTGTTGTAAATATTTGATTATATCTTTTTATGTGATGACACTGTGCTACAATGTAAAGTAGTGAGTGTACAGCTTGTGTAACAGTGTAAATTTACTGTCCCCTCAGAATAACTCAACACACAGACATTAATGTCTAAACCGCTGGCAACAAAAGTGAGTACACCCCTAAGTGAAAATGTTCAAATTGGGCACAAAGTGTCAATATTTTGTGTGGCCACCATTATTTTCCAGCACTGCTTTAACCCTCTTGGGTGTGGAGTTCACCAGAGCTTCACAGGTTGCCACTGGAGTCCAACCACCCCAAACACACCTCCAAGAGGACCACTCTGAGGGTGAGGCTGAGGGTGGAGGTGATTGACTGGCCAAGCATGTCTCCAGACCTAAACCCTATTGAGCATCTGTGGGGCATCCTCAAACGGAAGGTGGAGGAGCACAAGGTCTCTAACATCCACCAGCTCCGTGATGTCATCATGGAGGAGTGGAAGAGGACTCCAGTGGCAACCTGTGAAGCTCTGGTGAACTCCATGCCCAAGAGGGTTATTAAAATATTGGCACTTTGGGCCCAATTTGGACATTTTCACTTTGGGGTGTACTCACTTTTGTTGCCAGTGGTTTAGACATTAATGGCTGTGAGTTATTTTGAGTGGACAGCAGATTTACACTGTTACACAAGCTGTACACTCACTACTTTACATTGTAGAATGTGTTATTTCTTCAATGTTGTCACATGAAATGATGTAATGAAATATTTACAACAATGTGAGGGGTGTACAGACTTTTGTGAGATACTGTATATCTATCTATCTACCTCTCTCTCTCTCTCTCTCTCTCTTATCTATCCATCCATCCAAACATCCATCTCCTAGTCAGCTGTCATAATGGTTTGAAAGCCTGTCCCAGGAACTTGGGAATACACCCTGGATGGATGCAAGTGCAGCACCAGGCACACACATTTACACCCACACCTAATTTAGCTTTGTTAATCCACCGACCAGCATGTGGGAGGGAACTGGAGAACCCAAAAGAATTTTAAGAACACGCAAAACCCCACACCCGAGCTCAGGGTTGTTGTGAGGTGGCGACGCTATGTTGTGCTGCCCTTTTTTTAATCCTTGAATCCAATTAAAAGTTCTGGAGCACTTGAAAAACAGATTAAGACTTGTTATTAAAAGGAGTTCATTGTATTAACCTACGACTCAAGTGTGTGGCCCCGATATCTTTGCTGAATTGAGATACTGTTTGATACTTTACGGGGGGTTAAGTGTACCTTTTATGGCACAAATGCTTCTGAGGTAATAGTCTCAGAGTATGAACACTCTATAAGCCAAATGTTTGTGCACACCTGACCATCACACCCATGTGTGGTTCTTCCCCAAAGTGTTACCACAACATTGGAAGATAATTGTATAGAATGTCTGTCTTTGCTGTAGCATTATAATTTCCCTTCACTTTAATTAAGAGGCCACAAACCTTTTCCAGCATCACAATGCCCCTGTGCACAAAGCGAGATCCATGAAGACATGGTTTTCCAAGGTTGGTATAGAAGAACTCAAGTGTCCTGCACAGAGCCCTGACCTCAACCCCACTGAACACCATTAGGATGAACCGGAATGCTGACTGCACCCCAGGAACTCAAATCCCCATAGGCATGCTCCAAAATCTAGTGGAAAGCCTTCCCAGAAAAGTGGAGGTTATTCTAACAGCAAAGGAGGACTACAGCCTCCTCTGCTATTAGAATGGATATGCGACCACAAGCTTTTGCTCATATAGTGTATATATCTTTCACCTGATGAAAGTCAATGTGTTGTACCTTTTGAAATATCATTTATGGTATATATATTGGACCTTTTTAGTGGTTTTTGATTGCTTGTACCTCGGGGAACATAAATGTACCCTGTCCAGAGGTGACAAAATCTACAATTTAGTCATCGCATTTATGATTTTGGAACCCTTGCTATGCCGTTATTGGAGAAACCTGAAAATGATGCTTTTCTGCCATTGTCAGACCGAATGCGAATACAATTAATGTGAGGGCTGAGCCAAATCGCTGAAGCACTGAAAGGACGAAAAAGATCAGTTACTTCTGGTAGCTCTTACTTGTGCATCGTATATAGTATAGCTATGTAGGGGAAATCTTGAGCTGTGATCTTGTGAACCAATTGAAACAAGAAAGTGTGGATGTGGTATCTTTTGTAGATAACCAATGGAAGTCTTTAAGTAATATTAAGTAGTGGTCACACTGGTCTATTGTCTCACTGTTTTCGTAGGGTTGCTTGGCACATATTTGACACAAAATATGGTTTTGTGGTACAATTTTCTCTATGCTTGAATTTTCTTTTCAGCATTGTTGTTACCTCTGCGTTTCTTAATTGTCTCAATTGTCATGAAACTGGTCCAAGATAGCTGTACATGATGCAGCTCAGCTACATATTCCAAACCTTTACAGAAATGTTGTTCGCTACCATTCAACCTGCATGGCAAAAGTAGCTTAACTATACTGAAGCTACATACATTATGGGTTAACACTATGGTGAAACAAAAGACATGCACGGTAGGCTAATTGGCATGTCTAAAATGTCTGTAGTGTATGAATGGGTGTGTGTGTGATTGTGCCCTGCGATGGATTGGCACCCTGTCCAGGGTGTACCCCGCCTTGTGCCCGATGCTCCCTGAGATAGGCTCCAGGTTTCCAATGTACCCTCTGTGACTTTAACTATGTTATGGTTGTTGCTGACAGATGGGCTGGTTTGAGTATTTCTAGAGTTTATGCAGAATGGTAAGAGTTTACACAGAATCCAGTGGGTGGCAGTTTTGTAGGCAGAAAAGCTTTGTTGATTAGAGAGGTCCGAGGAGAATGGCCATACTATTTTGAGATGACAGGAAAGCTATGGTAACTCAAATAAATAACCACTCTTTACAACTATGGTGAGCAGAAAAGCATCTCCAAACACACAGCACATCAAACCTTGTGGTGGCTGGGCTACAACAGCAGAAGACCATGTCGGATTCCACACCTGTCAGCCATGTACAGCAAGCTGAAGCTCCAGCGGATACGGGTTTACTGAAAAAGTTTTCACAATATTCAAGTTTAGTTCTCGGGGACTCCCAGATTTTCGCGCTTTCGTTCTCCTTTCACTCTCATGACACCTTAAACAAGCGGCCAAGAAACACCTAGTGCTGGTGTGTTTTATGTTGGGAAAAGTGGACTGAGACGCTAGATCAGATTGTTTTGTTGTACCACATGTATCGGGTGTGTTTGCGCATACCCGTGTGTTGTCATGACCGATTTCACAGGCTTGCATCACTGCAGGTGTTTAAATAGTTTCGTCTTTGCATTGCGTGGCCCGTCTTGCTCTGGCTTTGCCTTGCAGCAACATGTCTGCAGTGTGTCAATACAGGATGAGATCACTGAGCTCTCTTCATCCTCCTCGTCGTCTTTCTCCTCACACTCAGAATAGAGGAGCCCATGGATAGATGGACAGATAATAAGATGAATGGGCAACTAACCACGTTTTTGTCTCTGATGGAACTTGTTTGTCACAGCATCCCAGCAGCAGCTTTACCCCTGACTGTTACAAAGCACTGACGCTGTAATATATTATACAGTGTAAGATATATTCTGTAGTTAGATATCATACTTTGATTTATCTTTGATCGTATGTCTGTGTGTGTGTGTCTCTGCAGGTAAATGGAGTGACGGAGCGACTCCAGGCCCACGGGAAGCCTCTCAATGATTCAATAGAAGGAGACGTCAGAGCTTTTCTAGTAAACGAGTCTGAGCTCCACACCTACGATGACCTGACCAAAGTCAACCCTGTAACGCCAACCACAGGTGTATATATTTATACATACACACACACACACACACACACAAGCAACAGCAACCTCATTACACTGTATACACTAATGCAAAACTTGTCCATATTATACATCCCTTCTTTAGTCTAAAGGTGTTTTAGACAGAAGTACATTAGTGGTAGTTTATCCAGTTTAATGCAGTGTCTTTCATATTCTTCTTCTTCTTCTTCTTCTTCTTATTATTATTATTATTAAGACGAAGAACTTTTTTCAGTTGTTCTTATAACAATCATGCTATGTCTTCTGCTGTTTTTCCATCTCTTGCTGTTTGTCTGCCGTCCTTTCTTTCTTTTCTGTCTTTGAATTTTTATTTTCTCTTCCTTTCTGTTGTCTGTCTGTCTCTTTTCATTCTCTTTTCAGTCTTCCTGTCTCTTTCTTTCTGTCTGTCTCTCTTTTCAGTCTCTTCATTCTTTGTCTTTTTCTTTCTATCTTTTTCTTTCTGTCTGGCTCTTTTTAGTCTTTCTTACCTTCAGTGTTTCTGTCTGTCATTGTCTCTTTCTCTTCTCTTCTTTCTTCCTATCTGTCTGTCTGTCTGTTTTCAGTCTCTGTTCAGACTTTCTTTCATTTCTCTTGGTCTCTAACTTTCTGTATGTCTCAGTGTCTGATCTGTTCTGTTCTTTCTTTTTTCTTTAATTTCTTTCTTTCTTTTCAGTCTTCCTGTCGGTCTGTCTCTCTTCAGTCTCTTCATTCTTTGTCTTTTCTTCTTACTGTCTGTTTGTCTCTTTTTATTCTTTCCTTCTTTCAGTCTTTCTTTCTCTCTTTCAAGTTCACAGATAGCACTTTTCACTTTAACTCAATATTTATAAATTATTGTGTGTGTGTGTGTGTGTGTGTGTAACAGTGTTAAAATGCCTGCAGGCACGTTACAGTGCGAGAGTGTTTTACACGCATGCCGGCTGCACGCTGGTGGCACTGAACCCGTTCCAGCCCATTCCTCATCTTTACTCACTGGATGTGATGCACGAGTACCACTCAGCTTCCCAACCTCAGGTAAACATCCACTTTGTTCATATGTACAGGATGCGTTTCATTAAGTAACGTTTCATTAAGTAGTACAAAAATGTTATAGTGGTACAAAATATCAGCTGTAGAATAATCAGCATCCACTAGCGATATCACTGAGCAAATATTTGCCTGGTTAGAGGGCAGGTAGGATGAACCCAAAAGCAGAGTGAGTGATATTTCTCTGTAACCCTACGTCACATGTTTTGTTTATGTTCTATTAGTGACCGAAACGTGAAGCTGGTTTGAATTGTTTGCACTGTAATACATCCATCAGGAAATATAAGCACTCTAGGAACGCCGCTCTGTACAATGCAGCTAGACCGGAGCTAACTGTTGTATAATAAGCAAAACACCCACGGCCAGTTTTGTTCAGAATTCAGTTCTATTTATTTTATTCACATAAGTAAAATGGTAAATGGCGCACTTATATAGCGCTTCTATCCAAAGCGCTTTACACTGTGTCTCATTCACACACACACACTCGCACAACAATGGTAGCAGAGCGGCTATGCAAGGCGCTAACTTCCCATCGGGAGCAACTTGGGGTTCAGTGTCTTGCCCAAGGACACTTCGGCATCTGGAGTCATTCGGGCCAATTAGTGGATTAGTTGACAACCCGCTCTACCACATGAGACACAGCCGACCCGGCTGAACATAAGTTCTGATGTCCATGTGGTTTCTGATATTTGTCTGTGGTTTAAAAGCAAAAATGCAACACTTTTTGTAATGTCTGTAGACTAAATCTGTAAGCAGGCCAGGGTATAAAGCGCATGCTTTTCCTTTGATAATGAACAATCAGTGCCTGTTTCTATATCTGTTATATTGTGTATAACATTATCCTGACATTAATGACAAGGGTGTCCGAAAGCCTTCATACACACAGATTATGTGTTTATACAGGACTTTAAGCCGCACATCTTTATCGTAGCCGAAGAGGCGTACAGGAACGTTCAGGGCCAAGTTGAACCCGTCGACCAATCACTAGTGGTCTCAGGAGAGAGTGGAGCTGGGAAGGTGTGTAGAGTCCAATTGTGTGTGTGTGTTTTTTATTTTTTTATTTGGGACCTCATTATGTTGCTTAGCATCGTTGTGTTTCTCTCCAGACATGGACTTCACGCTGCCTCATGAAGTACTACGCCACAGTGGCTACCTCGTCACAGAAGTGCCAGCACATGGTGGAGAGGATTGAGAGACGAGTGCTGGATTCGAACCCCATCATGGAAGCCTTTGGTGAGGGAGAGGATGACTCAAAGATGGAAGGAAAGGAAAAATAAGATGTACAGTTGCAGTCATAAGTTTATATACATCATACGGAATCTGCAAAATGTTAATAATCATAAAAAAAAAAGGGATCATAAAAGTTGCATTTTGTTTTTTTCTTCTGGGAAAACATCTTATAGCTTTTAAGGGAAGTACTATTTGGGGGGAAAAATTAGATCTTTAAACAAAATAAGTTACACAGATCATCCTGTTTAAAAGTTTACACCCAATTCAGTTATTATTGTCTCTTGTGGACTATATATATTGTCTCTTGTGGACTATATGTAAACATGTGAAGTAGCTCTCCGGACCGGCATGATCGGTCTCGGAGGTCCTACTTCTGGATGGAGCCCTCATCTACTCCAAATCCAGACTGCTGGGACAAAGGCTTCTTCTAAACCAAACAGATTACATATAAACCAATAATGAACTCTTTAAGAATGTCTGTTGTGACACAGATGAGGATGGGTTCCCTTCTGAGTCTGGTTCCTCTCAAGATTTCTTCCTCTTAAACACCTTAGGGAGTTTTTCCTTGCCATTGTCGCCACTCAGTGTCTTGCTCAGTTGGGATAATTTCTCACGTTTACTGTGTGTGTACTGTGTTTATATTCCTGTAAAGCTGCTTTGAGACAATATCTATTGTAAAAAGCGCTATACAAATAAAATTGAATTGAATTATTCAGGGCAGAACTAAATAAAAAAACTAAATGCAATATTTATGATTTATGAAAAATATATAATATTAAAAATGTATCATCGCTGTCCTTGGTTTGACTACAATATTAAAATACACTATAAACAGACATAATGTGGGGAGGTGTATAAAATGTACAGTATATTCATTGTCAGTCAAATGTTTTTGAACACCGGAATACCGTTTTGTAGAAACGAGCAGAAACACATCTCGGAACACTCAAAACCTTGGTGTGGATGGGCTACAACAGCGGAAGACCACATCAGGTTACACAACTGTCAGCCAATAACAAGAATCTGAGATTATTCATGGCAGAACTAAATAAAAAAACTAAATGCAATATTTATGATCCCTCTTATTAAAAAACCAACTTAAGAACTTTTGCAGATTCTGCAAGGCGTATATAAACTTATGACTGCAACTGTAGAAGTTTATGAGAACATGTCAAACTGGAGGCTATCCAAAGTAGTGTAGGAAAAGCAAAGTATATAATAAGCAAGGTTATGGTTCGATACTGACTGAGTGAGAGACGGTGGAACACTGTAGATCTTTCCATCTGATCTTTAAAAATGGTGCATGAGTCACATCCAAACATTCATACTGCCATTTTGTATTAAATTATTTTGTAATATTTTTGGTAGTAAACTATATAGTACTCTGTGGATGGAAAACATTGATGGGTTTGGAATATTTCCCTCTTCTCATCATTTCCCTTGTGAGATTCTGCACTACATTCCAGGTTGTAAAGTATTAGTTTGGCTATTTATTTATTTATTTGTTTGTTTGTTTTTTCTGTCCCACGCTACAGGCAATGCTTGCACTTTACGCAACAACAACAGCAGCCGCTTCGGAAAGTACATCCAGCTCCAGCTGAACAGGTCCGTCTCGTCACACATTCAGCTTATTTCCACTGTTTTTGTCTTGTATTGCTTCACACACTAATGAGCAACAACGCGACAGGCCACTGTTCACATTTACATAAGTGTGTATCACTGCTTATTTTGTCTCCATTTGTAGCAACAACATGTGTCTTAGTTTCATGTAAAGCAATAACATGACAAAGCGACACATTCAAATAATTAGCTCCAGTCAGTCTTTCAGGCCAATCCTGAAATTAGTTCCCATTTAAATTTGTATTAAAAATGTATCATCGCTGTCCTTGGTTTTACTACAATATTAAAATACACTATAAACAGACCTAATGTGGGGAGGTGTATAAAATATATAGTATATTCATTGACAGTCAAATGTTTTTGAACACCGGACGTTTTGTAGAAAAGAGCAGAAACGCATCTCGGAACACTCAAAACCTTCGGGTGGATGGGCTACAACAGCGGAAGACCACATCGGGTTACATGCCTGTCAGCGAATAACAAGAATCTGAGGCTATCATGGGCATAGGCTCACTAAACTAGACAGTTCAAGTCTGAGAAAAGACCAGGTGATTTTATTTATTTATTTACTTTCCCCTTATCTTTTACTGTCCAGTTTGGGTGAGTTCTTGGCTGTCAGCAGTAGCACCCAATATTTTTTTTTCCTGCTGTTGTAACCCATCTACCTCAAGTTTTGATGTATTGTGTGTTCCGAGATGCTTTTCTGCTTCCCTCGGTAGTAAAGAGTGATTATTTGCGTTACTAAATCCTTCCTGGCAGCTTGAACCAATCTGACTCTTTTGTTTTGACCTCTTATTGATGAGGCATTTCCAGCCAGGGAACTGTCATTCAGTGTTTTTTTTGCACCATTCTGTGTAAACATTAGAGACTGCTATGTTTGGAAAATCTAAGTAGTATCTGAAATGATTATTTATTTATTTTTTTCAGTGTGCTGCTGCCACATGATTGACTTATTTGATAACTGTGTTCCTAATAAATTGGATGGTGTGTGTACATTAGATCTAATTTGTTCCAATAAAATAACTCGTCTGTTTATAACATTTCTTAATTCACTAAACATTTAACAATAAAAACAATTCTAGTCACTTATCCTAGTTTTGTGATTCATGTATAAAATAATGTCACTTAAGCAAAAATGCTGAAATAAAATGTAAGGTTTTCAAAACTTTTGACTGGCAGTGTATTTTTGCCATCTTGTATCTGAAGTTAAAAAAAGTCAGACTGTACACACCCACAAGAGATGATATCATTGACTTGTACTTGTGTAAATGCAGGCTAATGGCTAATGAGAGATTTATTTATTTATTTATTTTTTGTCATGCAGTTCTCAGTTGCTGGTAGGGGCCTCGGTGCAAACGTATCTCCTAGAGAAGACCAGGGTGACCTTTCAAGCTCCTAACGAGAGGAATTTCCACATATTTTACCAGGTGAAAGCAACACAGTGGTGGTGTCTAATCAGGAACTGTTATACTTTCTTTATAGGCCTGAATCCTGCCTGGAAAAAAGCAGTGTAGCTCCTCGATAACTGAGACCTGGTGATGCTAAGCAACTCAAGTTATCCAAATAACTGCTATTTTAAAAAGCATGAGAACAGTCAGGGGGTTGAAAATTGTTGTTGAAATGATTCATAAATCATTGACTTTGAATAGTAAAATATGTTCTCATAGTAGAGGTCGACTGAAGTTGGGTAGTACCTTCCAATAACCGATAAATCAACCGAAATTGTTTTTTAAATTTATTCTAAATAAAAACATAACACTCAAAGCAAAATATTGCTAAATGTTTTTCCAGAAATAAACCGTACTGAATGTACCAAGATGTACTGAACTTTTTAAAAAATATTTTAATATAAATATTAAAGTAAATGAAAGATAATATATCCAAACTGAACCAAAAAGTAACGCAACAAATAAAAATAAAGATGTCCAAAATAAATTTAAAAGACATTTCAAATAACACAACAAAATTAGTCAGTGATGGATTTTATTTCACCTCTAGAGGCCGCTCTCATACTGTATAATGACAGCGAACCCTTCATAGATTAATCGTCTTTAGCATCAATCGGTTGACCTCTATCTCAGAGCCTGAAGGAAATGGTTAAAAGTAATGGATGTCATTATTCTTTACACAGTATGTTGTAAAACACATTTGATTATGTAATGATTCAAATTAAAATTGTGGAAAGTGCAGGCTGGGTCTTTAAAAGGAATAAGTACTGAGACATTGTTGATGAAAACTGAGTGTCTAAGTAGTCAAAGTACACATAAGTGCAAAACTAATGTATGATTGTTTTTGAATATAACAATGATTTATTTGTTTGCTTTATGTTACGTTCAGATGATGAAGGGGGCCACAGAAGAACAGAGGAAAGACTGGGAGATGCCACATGACCAAAAGTTTGCCTGGTTGCCAGATGCAGAGAAAACCTTAGAAGGTTGTCATTCGTTACATCTTTTCTGTTATTTGTCTTGAGGAATGTTTTGAGTGTCATTTTGGTACATAAAGTCATTCAATCTTTCTCTCTCTGCCTTTATTTCCTTTAATATCTCTATAGAGGATTGCTTCCAGGATACTGTTGAAGCCATGGTCAGCCTTGGCATTGATGCAGACAAGCGTGCACAGATTTTCAGGGTAAGCTCTTCCCCTCCTTGCAATCAAGAACAAATGTATTGGCACCCTTCATAGCAGTGAGTGTAAATCTGCAATTAATATTTGGTAAATCCTCCCCTGGGAAGGATATTCTTGAGAGAAAATGGTGCTTATGAGATGTTTTGTAGGAACGTTTAAGATGCGCTCACACATTCAACGACCGGAGACCATTCATTTTCAACGAGAGTTGGCGACATGAGCAACAGTTACCATTGGTGACTAGACGTGGGCATGTTCAACGGCACGACAGAGTTGAAAAACTTTGAACCTTATGCAAATTTGGAGCGACTTGGTGCTGCAACTACCAACGGGAGTGAAGATAGTAGAGCACACGTGATCCGTGAGCCACCATCGCAATGCCTGTGATTCCGAATAGCTTTGTGAACCCAGACAGTCCGACGCTTGCGCTTTCACCACAAATAGATGGCCGCAGTCACAAAGCGCACACACTCCTTCATGTCTTAGGATATGATTTTCATATACAAACGCTCAGTCTCATGCATGGGCGTAACCACGCAGTCTTTGGGGGGGTCGTGACCCCCCCAATGTTGAGGAAATACCAATCTGTCCCCCCCAATATACTGGAGAAAATATTTTCTATATGTTCCGTATTAAATTTTCCTGCCAACGGATGTCTTTTCTTCATCTATTCTATTTATTTTATTTATCTATTTATTTATATTCTTTTTTAATATATTCACGATTGTTACGGAAAATATGCCCCCCCATCTCCAATTGTACACTTGGTTTCGCCCAGACTCAACGCAAGTTCGGTGATGTATTTTAGCAGCTCGGTCGGTGATGTATTTTAGCAGTTTCCCCATGCTGTGGGAGCTTCTATCACTCAGAAACCACGTGATTTCAAACAGTAACTGTAATCCTAAACCTATGTTCTAAATATACAAAATTTCAGTATAAAATTTTGGAAGTTTGGCTGCGCGCGGGGGGTGGGGGGGTTTAGCGCTTGGACCCCTCCAATGTCCAAGCGCTTGGACCCCCCAATGTCCATAACATGGTTACGCCCTTGGTCTCATGAATGCTTGCAGTGATAAATTCGCTAATAAATTTGAGTCATCTCTCCTGTTGTTTGAGTTTTTACATGGCACTGATAGTTTGCTCCAGGTTTCTTTGTGACTTTTTCTTAATGTAATCATGTAGATCCTGGCAGGTCTTCTGCAGCTGGGGAATGTGAACTTCAGTCCTGTTCCTGAGTCTGAGCCCTGTGGCCTCGATCAGCAGTCCAAAGGTACTCACGATGAAGGCAATGCCTATAGAAAAACATAATCACGTAGTCTTTGTTCTCAAGGTGAATTTTATTCATGTTTGGTTTCGGGTTTGTGTTGTCAGTAAAAGCCTAAATGTTGGAAATAAAATAATAATCTATTTGTCTTGTTAAGTCTAAAATGCATTTTATCAGGGTATAAAAGTGTCATTTTTGAAAATAAATACTTTCTCAAGTAGGTGCAAAGAGCTAGAGTTACAGAGCAAGTACTTGGTGTCTGACTTTTTGTGACGTGTGTAGGTTTCTTAGAGAAGACGGCAGCTCTGCTGCGTGTGTCGGCAGTCGAGCTCCAGGAGTGTGTGAGCGTTCGGATGCTGCGTGCAGGAAAGCAGAGTGCCCTGCTCAAGCCCTGTTCCCCGAGCGAGTGTGTTGTGCGCAGGGACTGTCTCGCTAAAGTCGTCTACGGCCGGTGAGCTTCACTACACTACCGCAGTGCATTAATACAGAGCTGCATGTTGGTTAAAGATTTAGACTAGACTTATACACACCACAGAGTGTGAATGCCTGATGAAGACCTGACGGTCGAAACGTTGCGCTTTCAATAAAAAGTTGTTTGGAGCTGTAAATTCATTGTGCAGACATCACGCTTCTTTTTCTATACTGTATTATTTAATGTAGTGTCATATAGTCCTTTTTTTTGTAAGCTTGCTTCAAAACAAGCAAGTTTTTTTTTTTCCATTAATCGTTGAATTCTTCACATTTTTTTAAATAATCCTTTTTGAAAGATGTGCTTTTTTCTACTTTTTCTTTTTTTTTTTTTTTTTAAAAAAAAGAAATACTTTTTATTTTCTAGCTACCCTTTTAACCATCTGATTTATGTTTATATCAGTTTAATTTTGACCTTCTACTTCTTGTCGTTGCTCTTTTTTTTTTTTTTGTTATTTTTGTTTTATTTGTTTATTTTCTAGAATTTTTTTTCCCTCTCCAAGGTATTTATTTTTTCTCTCTTCTTTTTCTGTTCCTCCTTCTTTTCATTCATGTATTTAAAAACTTTTAATGTGCATGCCACTGAAACGTCCACGTCCTTCTAGCTCGTTAATCATGCATCGCTTGTCATTTTTGGAGGAACGACCTGGGCCATTTAATTAATTTAAAACGATATATTATTTCTACATTTTTATTTTGTCTGACAGACTGTTTGATTGGTTGGTCGGCTTCATCAACAGCAGCATGTGCGCAGACGACGCCAAGTGGTGCAACTTCATTGGTACACAACCTCTGCCTCCTCCATCCACCATCTACTTCTCCTCCTTTATGTGAGGTAACCTGCTCTAGACCATGTGTTGCATTTGTTTTTAAAACCCCACTTGTGCTGTGTCTAGGCCTTTTGGATGTGTATGGCTTTGAGTGTTTCCTGGTGAACAGCCTAGAGCAGCTGTGCATTAACTACGCCAACGAGAAGCTGCAGCAGCACTTTGTAGCTCACTATCTGAAGGCCCAGCAGGAGGAATACGTGTCCGAGGGTCTGCAGTGGTCCTTCATCCGCTACCAGGACAACCAAAGATGCCTGGAGCTGATTGAGGGAAATCCCACCTGCATCTTCTCTCTGCTTAACGAGGTGAATGTTCACTCTAGTATAGTCCTAGCAAAGATTACGGATCCAATTGGATTGCTTCTGTATTCAGTCCTTTATTTTTTATTTTCATTTATTTATTTAATTATTTTTTAAAAAAATTTTTCCACTTTTTCAGACTTTATCATCAACTTTTTATAGATTTTTTTTCCCCAATATCTTTATTGAAAGACATGGCACATCAGAAAACAAACAACAACAAGAAAAACAGCAGTACACAGAGACCCATATTTATATAAAAAAGAAAAAAGCTACAGACCTAATTTCGTATATATCTCAGTGAATTAACAAAACGAGAGCCATACTTTCTGTTTTTTTGTTTTTGGTATTCAGTCCTTTATTAATGCCTTACAACACAATATGGTTCTGTATGATTTTGTTTTTTTTCCTCCAGGAGTGTCGCCTGAACAGAGCTTCCGATGCTAAGCAGTTCCGTGAGCGTCTAGAAAAGGAGCTGTCTGACAACGGCAGTATGAGCTGGGACAAGTTTAGCAAGCAACCCCATTTCATTGTGGCTCACTATGCAGGCAACGTTAGCTACCAGATCGAGGGCATGATGGAGAAGAATAAGGTATTGTGTGTGCGCACTGATAAGAGATAAAAGTGTAAAAGTTGAGTGATGGAATTTACTGGAGATTTTTGGAAGACATATTTTAATCACACTTCACTCTTTCTTATTCTGTGTGTGTCCGTGTGTAGGATCCTGTCCCACCTGAACTCCTCAGCTTGCTACAAAAGTCGGAGGATCCTCTGCTGCAGAGTCTCTTTGCAGACTCTGATACTGAAGGAAACCCTCGTGGCCACAGCAAAGTCGTCACGGTCGTCTCCAAATTCAAGGTGTCCTGCATATTTACAAAGTCGCAGTAGTGGATAAAAATGTAGCAATATATTAATAACAAGGTCTACAATCTTTTGCCTTCTTAGAAGCTTCCTGGTATACAGTCATACTAGCCCTAAACTGTGCGCTTTATAGACCGAAATATCCTTAAAGCCTCTAATTACAGGTTTAATATGGTATAACAAAACCAAATTTAGAGCAGAAATTATCCTGTTTCTTCTGTTTCCTTTTTCTGAAATGCCCTGAACTAAATGCGATCACATTTTAATGTTTACAAAAAAAAGCCTTTGGTCGCATATTTTTTTTTGCTGACATGGTTTGGATGGAAAAGTTGCTGTACATGAACACACAATTCTTCTCACTTGTCAATTTTATCCCATGATTAATAAAATATTTCTATTCTGATGGGAGTGGTCTCTTCCAGGCTCACCCCGCCCCACCCACATGGTATCATTTGCTACAGTCCTCACAGTGACCTAACTGAACACCTGTCGCAGATTTTATTATAATAATTTAATAATTTATCAATTTGTATAGCGCTTTTTACAATGGTACATTGTCTCAAAGCAGCTTTACAGAAATATCATTTTTACTTAATAATGAGAGCACATTCACACACCAATGGTAGCAGAGCTGCCATGCAAGGTGCTAGCTTACCATTGGGGGCAACTTAGGGTTCAGTGTCTTGCCCAAGGACACTTCGGCATGGGATCACCCGGGCCGGGATTCGAACCGCCAACCCCACGGTTGGTGGATTAGTGGACAACCCGCTCTACCGACTGAGACACAGCCGCCCTAGATTTTAGAGTGATGTATTACATTTACATTTATTCATTTATTCACCCCAAAACCTTAAAAACCCAAACCTTTTTATTTAATTTTTTCCTTTAATTTGTCACATTGGTCTCTGCCATATGACACTCTTCTAGTTCTGTATAGGTTCTGTGGTAAATCTGTTTTGCACTTTAATGCAGTGATATTTAGATGTTGAGTGTATTATGGGAAGTATAGGGGAAGTTCACTAAATGCACCATAAGATGTGCCTGTGAAATAGCTTCTTATTCCTTGGACATTGTACAACCACGTAGAGCAATCGTCAGACCTAATGGTTGCTAAATAACAATCTATCGTAATATGGGTTTGTAGAACTCCTTGGAGAATTTGATGAAGATCCTGCACAGCACCACTCCCCATTACACGCGCTGCATTAAACCCAACCCCGACTGCAAGCCGCTTACCTTCATGAAGGAAGAGGTGAGGGAAAGCAGCACGTCTTCTTCCGATTGCATGTATTCCCCATATTTTAGCTCTAGTGTATGAGTTATAGTCCTGTATTTAAATCTTTTTTTTTTATTGAGGTATCAAGCAAACCAACAGTCACTGATTCGTAGCGCTCACGATTCCAGATTATTAAGAGATGCAAGAGACCGAAGGGAGAATATGTAGTTTTGTCTTTGTATAATGAAGTCGATGGATGATTTTGTACTGAATAAGGCAGTGCATCAACTTGACGTAACATTTATGTATGTTCTCTAGTGCTTTAGACCAAAGCTAGTCACTTCTCTCCTACCCCAGTTCTTGTCCCACAGTATTTTTTTGTACCATTTATACCCATGGAAGGTGAAGTTTTGAATAATAATGAGTTCTAAAGTAGGGATATCAGG
>JAFFST010055662.1:84633-97525 GCA_022414735.1 Noturus placidus
CAAAAAATTACAGTTTTATATCTTTATGTTTGAGGCCTGAAACGTGGCAAAAGGTCGAACAGTTCAAGGTGGCCGAATACTTTCGCAAGGCACTGTAATTATATACAGTCCCCTCTGACACTTTTGGAACAACAACTCCAATGAATCTGTTTTTGCTGTAGACTGAAGACATTTGGGTTCGAGACCAGAAGATGAAAACGAGAAGAGAGTTTAGAATTTCAGATTTTATTTCCTGACATTTATACATAGTTGTGTTAAACAACATAGAACATGTTGTATCATCAGACCACCCACTTTGTAAGCGGGCAAAAAATAATGGAACATGTGACTGACAGGTGTTTCTTATTATCCAGGTGTGTCCTGTTAGATTGATTGTTTAAACAATAAATAGCTCTGAACATCTACTCTTGGTTTTATCCTTCAGTTTCACCTGAGAAGACTCCATTTGTTAAAAAAGGATAAGCCAACATGAAGATCAGAGAGCTGTATATGGGAGAGAAGCAAGCCATTTTGTAGCTGAGAAAAGAGGGTGTACAGCACAAACAAATGAATTGGCCTTGCTGCTCCAATAGTTTAGGAGGGGACTGTATACAGGTTTTACATATTTATTTATAAACTACATTCTGAAAAAAGTTACAATACTTACCATCATTTTTGTGTTTCTTAAAGCACCCTAAAGAACAGCTGCAACATAAGTGAGACAAAATTAAGTTTGAGCTAATTTGTGTTTTATTTTACATATATTATATAAGAACTGCGAAAAACATGGCTCAAAATATCTCTAAAGCATTTCAACCACTCAATTATACACTGAAAACCTTTTATACATATTTTTCCTTTTCAACAGTTAAATACAGAACTATGCCTAACTGCTAAGCATTGTGAATTATACATACATACATACAGTATCTCACAAAAGTGAGTACACCCCTCACATTTTTGTAAATATTTGATGATCTTTTCATGTGACAACACTGAAGAAATGACACTTTGCTACAATATAAAAGTAGTGAGTGTACAGCTTGTGTAACAGTGTAAATTTACACTTTCTGTTTGAGGATGCCCCACAGATGCTGGAAAGGGTTTAGCCATGAATGAAAACATGTACTTTGACATACTTTGGCAGAGCATGATCAGTATGCAGTTTTCCAGCATAATAACGACCCCAAACACACCTCCAAGATGACCACTGCCTTGCTAAAGAAGCTGAGGGAGAAGGTGATGGATTAAACCCTATTGAGCATCTGTGGGGCATCCTCAAACAGAAGATGGAGGAGCACAAGGTCTCTAACATCCACCATCTCCGTGATGTCATCATGGAGGACTGGAAGAGGACTCCAGTGGCAACCTGTGAAGCTCTGGTGAAGAGGGTTAAGGCAGAGCTGGAAAATAATGGTGGCCACACAAAATATTGACACTTTGGGCTCAATTTGGACATTTTCACTTAGGGGTGTACTCACTTTTGTTGCCAGTGGTTTAGACATTAATGTCTGTGTGTTGAGTTATTCTGAGGGGACAGTAAATTTACACTGTTACACAAGCTGTACACTCACTACTTTACATTGTAGCACAGTGTCATCACATAAAAAGATATAATCAGATATTTACAACAATGTGAGGGGTGTACTTACTTTTGTGAGAGTACTTACATACATACATGCATACATACATGAATGATGAATTCATTCACACGTGTGTGTGTCATAGGCTTTACTTACTATCTTATTCTGCACACAGGACATCTGTATTTGGGAATTGTCTCGCTGCACACGACACAAAGCTGCATGACTGCTCAAACAAACCAACCAGGTTTAGTACTGAACATAAAAATCAACAAAACGTAATAAAAATGAGTTTCACAAAAAGTGCAACAGTGAAAACAAACACGCGTCCGCTCTTAAGATTCCTCTCATTCAGCGGAGTACTAAACGCAGTCTTTCTCCCTAGATAGGCACACTACATTAGCTATAAACTAACGACCACTCTAGTGCACTTTGTATTTAGTAATTCAGATTCGGCATGCAACGCTTCCGGTTCAGTGGCAGGAATCTCTTCCGGTGCAGAGTTCATCAGTGAGGTCATCGTGTCCTTCTGCACGTGTTTCTAGTGTATTCTGTGCGTCTTGGTAGCCGTTAAGGAGAGAAGAGAGCAGAATAATAATAATAATAAGAAGAAGAAGAAGAAAAGAAGTAGTGCCGTTATGTTGAAGTCTTTAACACGCGCTGTTAGCATCGCGGCTCGCCTTACGAACAAGGTCCAGAGTGCGTCTGTGTGCCGAGGCACTGAGCCGCTCGTCAGATCCGTGTTGTGCGCTCCGACCTCGGCCACGACCCGGCCGTTCACGCGCTCGATATGGATGATGTGCGGCAACAACGGCGCGGCGTCCGACCGCAGATCCAAACTGCTCGCTTCCAAACACACTCTTCCTTCCTGCGGCTGTGGAGGCCTTCATACAGAAGGTAAAGTCGGAATAAGCGCTTCAAACAACTTCTCATGTCGGATAACTAACCATAACTACAGCTAGCTGTTTAGCTGGTTAATGCTAACATCCGTAGGAGGCTGACATAATTAGAAACAGCGCGCGCGTTACGTTCAAGTGCCACAAAATGGCTTCTGTCATTAAATATGGCCTCATTAAATAAATGTTATCATTTCTGAGCTCAGAAATATGCTCTAACTTTTAGCATGTGTCTTAATGCCAACTCGTTGAACACCAGAGTAATATGCAACGTTGCTTGGTAACAGTAGTATGTATGGAAGTCTGTTACTGACGTGTGTGTGTGTATGTGTATATATATATATATATATATATATATATATATATATATATATATATATAAATGGATTTTGTACCCCATATGTGACGTCACATTTTGCACAGTGTGACCTTGAATGAAGAATGATGAAAGTCCAAACAGGGATGGGATGGCACCCCGACTCAGGAATATGTTCACTTTTAATTCATTCGTTCATCTTCAGTAACCGCTTCATCCTGGTCAGCTTTATGGTGGATCTGGAGTCTCTCCTGGGAACACTGGGTGTGAGGATGGAATACACCTGGGATGGGACAGGGCAGTACCATCACAGGGCACCTACATTCACACAGAGGAATTTGATCGGTTTTTGGAAACCAGAGGAAACCCACATGAACCAGAAACTCCACACAGACGATCTAGGAGTCCGGGATCTAGGAGTCCGGGATCTATGAGGCGGCAACATTTCCCGCTGCGCCACCGTGCTGCCATTCTCTCTGTTTGTACTTTTTTGTAAAAGATTATTTTTAAAAATGCATATCTTCATGTTTTACAGGTGACAAAGCGTTTGTAGAATTTCTCTCAGATGAAATCAAAGAGGAGAAGAAGATCCAGAAAAGCAAGACGCTCCCCAAGATGTCCGGAGGATGGGAGCTTGAGCTGAATGGCACTGAAGCAAAACTTACCCGATTCATCTCTGGAGAGAAGTAAGTCCTCCAAGCTCGTTCGTGACATAAAACATGTGTGTATTGGCGCGGAGAACGTGCCAAAACAATCTTGTAACATGTCTGAGACCACTTTTTTTTTTTCTTCTTCTTTTAAATGGTTAGTATGACATCCTTGTATGCCATACTTCTACTTTTTGAAGCAAATCTCATGAAGATAAAGATTACAATCAGTTATTTAGTTGTGTTGAGACTCGTACTAGAGCTTCTGATTTATTTCACAGAGTGACCGTCACATTCAACGTAAATAACAGCATTCCCCCAAACATGGAGGAAGAGCCTGAGCAGGGCCAGAAGGCTGAGGACAACGAGGTAGAAACTGCTCTCACTTCCATTCACATTTATAGATGTAACTGATGATTTTACCCATTCAGACTGAATTTAAAGCACGCCTGAGGGTGGTTTCTGTCAGATTGTGAAGGAATGTGTAGAGCGAATGAAGCTTTAGTAAGAAGCACTCGTGCAGTACTGTGGTAAATGATGCACTTTGACCGTGGTTCTAGAGCTACACTCAGTTGACACTTTATTTGGAACTTAATGTTAATGCAGATCATTCATGCAGTTATCCAATCAGCCAGGAGTGGCACCATTACTACAAAAGTGGTGGGGCAAACTTATGTCTGAGAGAAGAGGTACATCTGTCATTTGAGCGCAGGGTCCGCCATATACAAGCTGTATGTACTTTATTTGAAGAATTGTCATTTGAGGAATGTTCCTATAATCGATGCAGAATGTGTGGATGTGTCATTTAAAATATCGAAACGTTAGCAATACTGATTCAACACAAATATTAAGCGCCAGTGAGCACCAAAGTGCAGTTAACCCTTCATTGCTCATAGGGGAACCTCTTTAGGACCCCCCAAGCTGAACTTTAAGTGTTTTTCAACGGAGTCAGACCTTTCTGTTATTGCTCGGTCATTGCCCCAGTAGTCTGAAAAGTGCACAGTCAAATGTTCGCTTGCCCCTGTTGCTCTGGTGGTCCTGCCATCAGCCAATCATGTAGCAGCAATGCATAAAATCATACAGGAAGGCTACAGTAAATCAAATAACCACTCTTTACAAACATGGTGAGCAGAAAAGCATCCCAGAATGTGCCACATGTTGAGCATTGAGGTGGCTGGGCTACAACAGCAGAAAAGCATATCAGGTTCTGCTTCTCAGTCAAGAACAGGAATCTGAGGCAACAGTGGGTACAGGCTCACTGAAACTGGACAGTGGAAATTGGGGGAGGAAAAAAACAGCATGGGGGTCATTTAGGGGCAAAGGAGAGGATTTTAAGTGATTTTTGTAAGTGAAATTATGATTGGACTTGCAGAAAACAGAAGCTTCTGAAATTTAAACTTTCCCTTTTATCATTAAGAACACAGGCAGTTCATGGCTAATTTTAGGTTTTGTAAAACGTTGTTTTTTCCGAATTGCTAGATCTCCTCAGTTTTTTTTCCCATAATATATTGCAATGTGTTGCTACAATGCTGATGTTTGTTGTTGCCTATCTGTTTTTAGCCTGATATCGTCTCCACACCTAACTTTGTAATTGAGGTGACTAAACAGGGGGCGAAGAATTCCCTGGTGTTCGATTGCCATTATCCAGAGGATGAGGTAAACCTCTAGAAATTCAGCTTTCATGAATTGCTTTTTGTAACCCCTCAATACAATGTTAATATACCAAGGTTTTCCAACATGTTATGTTATGCTCAGTGATCTATTGGAGAATACATCCTAAGCTGTTTGACTCTGAGCAGGTCAGCCACGGCGAAGAAGAGGACGAGAGCGAGATCTTCACCATCCGTGAAGTCAGTTTCCAGCCTGAAGGAGACGAGGACTGGAAGGAGACAAGCTACACCCTTAACACAGACTCTCTGGACTGGGTATGAGTGTTTATCTACAGTAGAATAATGTTTTGTTAAAGGAGTTAAAACCTAAATAAATGAATCAAATCTGAACTGAAACATAATAGACTAGAGAGAAGGGGTCATGCCTTTAAATAAAACTAAGACTATCACATGAGCTCAAAGAAAACATTCTAGACCTTTTAAAATAGTGCACATTACAGGTCAAATGGATGAACTGCAGTTTCTTAGACAATTCCACAGTAAATTCCTTAGTTCATGTTACTGAGGAAATTAAATAATGGTAACTAACACTAAACATGCAGTTTGAGTGTTTAAAAAAAATCACCATAGAGGCTAAAGGGCGGCTGTGGCTCAGTCGGTAGAGAGGGTTGTCCGCTAATCCACTAACCGTGGGGTTGGCGGTTCGAATCCCGGCCCGGGTGATCCCATGCCGAAGTGTCCTTGGGCAAGACACTGAACCCTAAGTTGCCCCCAATGGCAAGATGGCAGCTCTGCTCCCATTGGTGTGTGAATGTGATATCATTAGTAAGTCGCTTGTAAATGTAAAAATGATATTTCTGTAAAGCTGCTTTGAGACAATGTACCATTGTAAAAAGCGCTATACAAATTGATAATTATTAAAGCAAAAGGATATCTGCAAGGGCGCACGGTGGCTTAGTGGTTAGCGCGTTTGCCTCACACCTCCAGGGTCCAGGGTTCGAGTCCCGGCAGGGCCATGTGTGTGCGGAGTTTGCATGTTCTCCCCGTGTGTCGGGGGTTTCCTCCGGGTACTCCGGTTTCCTCCCCCAGTCCAAAGACATGCATGGTAGGATGATTGGCGTGTCTAAAGTGTCCGTAGTGTGTATGTGATTGTGCCCTGCGATGGACTGGCACTCTGTCCAGGGTGTACCCTGCCTTGTGCCCGATGCTCCCTGGGATAGGCTCCAGGTTCCCCGTGACCCTGAAAAGGAGTAAGCGGTTGAAGATGGATGGATGGATATCTGCAGCTATTAAGATTGATTTGTACAGATAACGACTTCAGACACCCAAGAATGGCTTCTTTTTTTTTTTTTTTGAGCACAACCAAAAAAATGGCCGGCTGTGTGGAACTCAAGCGTGCTATTTCCTGACAATAGGGACGTTTTATTACAAACCAATTGTGACTTTATTTTTAGAGATTTAAGTTGCGCTTGGTCATCAGTAGGTCATTAAACCATACGAAAGTGTTTCATTGACATAAAAAAAGCAGAATTGTAGGAAGCATTGCTCTTTTTTCTGCTCATGGCTGTTAATCTTTAACATCTCCACAGGCTCTTTATGACCATTTAATGGACTTCTTGGCTGATCGTGGTGTTGACAACACCTTTGCAGATGAGTTGATTGAGCTGAGCACAGCACTGGAACACCAGGAGTACATCAAGTTTCTGGAGGACCTTAACGGTTTCATCAAATGCCAGTGATCTGATTGTGTGCAGTTTTCTCCTGTCCAGTTAATAGGAAATACTAAGATACTGAAACAATAAAAGACCTAGTACAAAACTTTTATACTTTTAATTTTGTATTTTGAACTAAATTAAGTGTATTATAAGGTCTTGAATGTACATGTTGAGCTGTTAATTTATGGGACTTGACGTATTGAGGAGTTAGAAGCATAGTTGGAAACCAAGTCAAGCACTGGGCTTAATTTGTGTCAGGGATACATTAGGGGAAATTATATTTGCAAGAAAATACATATGCAAAGCTGAAAAGTTCAAGATTTTGGAAATGTTTGTCAAATGAAACATGTCCTTATATTCCATAGACACCCTTCCATCGTGTCCTCTGTGCCCTCAAAATAAATATTTCATCAACAAACTTGTTTCCCAGTGATTAGATTTGAATGAAGTACAAGGTAAACTTCTCAGAAAATTTAGATCAAGTAGCTCTTTAAAGGCCCCTTCACAGCCATAAATGATCAAGCTTATGTGTAGTGCCAGAACAAAGAGCGCTTTTCCATGTCAGTGTTCAAATTAAAACACAAGGTCCTCAATCATGATCCATGTTATAAAAACTAGATTCATCCATGGACCAGTGTAGTATTCTGGACATATTGGACACCACTGCTCTAATCCATCACAACCTAACACCACCACATTAAATTCTCAGTGCATGGATACAGGTTGTCAACATCAAACTATTTTTTGTTGTTACAATGCTAATGTTCGTGTTAGAAATTCACCACTAATGCCAAATAGCAGCACATTAAAAGAAAATGTGTAAAGTTAAATAAATAATCTTTATTTCACAGAAATAAAATACAAAAACACTGAAAAAGCAAACAATGGCCCTTGTACCGGAGTCTCTCACAGAACAATGGCGAGATAATCACACACCTGTAGATAAAATGGGTGTTTAATAGTCTACCTTTATTCCAAAAGGTCTGAAATCATTCAATGTTATGAGGAAGTAGATTTTTTTTTCTCTCCAGAGAATGGAGAAGTCTGGCTACATATTCAAACCAAGAACTAACCCAAGGATATACAATACATTCAGAACGTATTCAAGTGTGACATTACCCTGCAGCTCATCATAAGGTTGGGTCCTCCATCCACATTTGAGGCTACTGAGAAGATGGGGTTCTGGAGGCAGTATTCCAGATGTTCTGTGACTCTCAACTCAAGCAGATGCTGGAGCACATCAGCTGTTATATTTCTTCCCTGTAAGAATATTGAAATTGGTTTTGACATAACGATTAGTGAACAAATCCTGTTATTGCATAAAACACGAAATACACACAGCACCTGAAACAGTAATGTGATAGACAAGAGAGATAGTCATGGCACAGTGCATGTACTCAGCAATGAATATGTGCAGTAGCTATTGAGTAGATAACAATATGTTATAATAAAAACCTAACGTATAAAACTATTTTATACACCTACATACAGTATCTCACAAAAGTCAGTACACCCCTCACATTTGTGTAAATATTTGATATCTTTTCATGCGACAACACTGAAGAAATGACACTTTTCTACAATGTAAAGTAGTGAGTGTACAGCTTGTGTAACAGTGTAAATTTACTGTCCCCTCAAAATAACTCAACACACAGACATTAATGTCTAAACCACTGGCAACAAAAGTGAGTACAAGTGAAAATGTCCAAATTGGGCCCAAAGTGTCAATATTTTGTGTGGCCACCATTATTTTCCAGCACTGCCTTAACCATCTTGGACATGGAGTTCACCAGAGCGTCACAGGTTGCCGCTGGTGGATGTTAGAGACCTTGTGCTCCTCCAGTGTTTGTGGATGGCATTGCAAACTGTGTTCACAGACAATGAGTTCTGGAGGTGTTTGAGCCCATGCAGTGATTTCCATTACAGAATTAGGTCGGTTTTCAATGCAGTGCCACCTAAGGGCCCGAAGATCACGAGCTCCAGATTCTTGGAATCTTTTGAGGATATATACTGTTGATAATGAGATTCACAGTTTTCGTAATTTTACACTGAAATTGTACCAAAAATTGTAGACGCAGTTTTTCGCAGATTGGTGAACCTATGCCCATCTTTACTTCTGAGAGACTCTGACTCTCTAAGATCCTCTTTTTAAACCCAATCATCTTAATGACCTGTTGCCAATTAACCTAATTATTTACAAAAGGTTCCTCTAGCTGTTTCTTTTTAGTAACACTTACTTTTTAAACCATGTTAAACTACCCTAACCCTATTAACTATGTTTCTATTGTGAATAACATATTGGTTTATGAGACTTTACACAGCATCCCAACTTTTTTGGAACTGGGGTTGTACTAACAATCTACAATTATATAGTCTTGTAGAACTTGTCAACTTTTCATGCTCAATTCTTCAGATCACTGTAATTCTCATTCGCAGAGATTTTTGTGAGCTCCTTTCACTCACCACTGTGTTGATATAAAGGCCACAGGGACATGATGTAAAACGGCTGTTCACAGTCAGGTTATTCCTGTAATACAGAAAGTACCATAAGCAGACGCAGCATTATGACTACGAACAACCACACAAGAAGCTTCAAAAAGCTTGTGTGTTTATTCCACTTACGCATGACATACAGGGCAGATGAGCTTTCCGTCTTCTTCCATTCCATCCAGAACAGAGTCAAAGTACTTTTCTTCATACTGCTGGCTTTTGTGGTATTCCTCAATGATCAAAAGCTCTATTTATTTAAAAACAAACAAACAAACAAAAAAAAGTGTTTCTTGTATGTTAAAAGAATACACCAGCTTCATATTTTTTTAAACTAATCCCCAGCAATCACAACTGTAGTGCATGTGTGATTACTACAGACAATTTGTGTTTGCCTTGTCTCTATGTACTACCCACATAACTGTATATGGATACCAGGAAACCCTTTGGGAATTATTCTTTAGTGTTAGTGTCAGATAACAAACTGATTATGTACGTATGGATGTTAATAAAACAGTTCTTTCTTAAACCAGAGAAAGATAACCTCCTTTCACAAAAGGAATGTGTGAACAGTGACAAAACTGAGCAGACTACAGAACAATGCAGCATAAAATAAATTATACAATAAACCTAATGCTAACACAGTACAAACCCACCTATCCAAACTCAAAGATCATCTTTGTGTGTGATGAGAGAACGTAACGAGAGACTACAGCTATATAAAGTCACCCATCTTTTCTCACCGTCTGTATTAATGGGCATAATTAGCTTGTCATGTTTTGAGTTAAATTACACTAGTGCTTTATTTTAGCCTAGTTAATACGGCTTCTGGGCAAGAATGCAATGGGACTGGAGTCTTCACTTGACTGATGAGCTAGCTAATGAATACATGATTTGTCCACCCCTGTATAGTAGTGTATTTTAAATATTTTTTGATAAATTCCATAACTGCCCTTAGACTTCTATTATAATGGAATAATCACACATACACTACAGATGTGTAGTATGTATAGACACCAAGTGTCTTTTAAAAAAAAAAAAAAAAGGTACAAGGTTAACCCCCCCAAAGAAAAAGAATAAATAAAAACACAATAACACTGGAATGTTTCTTCAAGATGCAATGTGCATAGAAAATAAACTAATACAGTCAGGTCCATAGTATTTGGACAGTGAAACAATTTTCGTTATTTTGCCTCTTACACCACCACAATGGATTTGAAACAAAGCAGTCAAGATATGATTGAAGTGTAGACTTAATTGTACAAATTAAGGAGACAAAAAGATCTGGAGCTGATACCAAGTATTGAATTTGCATTTGGAAGAAGTAGCAGGATGAATTTTGAACCACATAGAGCTATACTTTCTGCTCAGTCAAATGCTGCAAAACTGATAGGACAGCGCTTCACAGAACAGATGAATAATGACCCAAAACGTACCGCGAAAGCAACACAAGCGCTTCTGAAGGCAAAGAAATTAAAACGTTCTTAAATGTGCGATGAACTCAACTCAATTGAGCATGTTTTCCACTTACTGAAATCAAACCTGAAGGAAGAAATACCCACAAACAAGCATCAACCAAAGGCGGTTGCAGTAAAGGCCTGGCAAAACATCTCAGGGGAGCAAACTCAGCATTTGGTGATGTCCATGCCTTCCAGATATCAGCCATTCATTCATTGACTGCAAAGGATTTGAATCAGAGTATGAAAAATAATCCTAACAGTTATTATGATGTTCGTTTGTCCAATTACTTTTGAGCCTGTAAAAATGCAGGGGCTCCAAAAAATGACTGTAATTCCTAACCGTTAATGCAATAGTTTTATTAAACCCTTTGAATTAAAGCTGAACGGCTACACTTCAATCAAATCTTGATTGCTTAATTTTAAATCCATCGTGGTGGTGTACAGAGGCAAAAATTGTAGACCCGACTTTTCGTGTAGAAGATTTACAGCAGATATTGACGGTAACCTTGAGATACGAGTTCCTGTTGGATTTCCTCTAGAACAGCCAATTCATGTTCCTGCACATCTCTGTACATCTGTAAAATCAAGCAGAGGGAAACAAAATAGTACATTCCAACACAAAAACAATTTCAGATGTCCTTGACCAATGTGAAATACCCGTACGTCACTGACGCCGTCTTTCTTCCACAACGAAGGCAGTCTTCGGTTGGCCGACTGCAAGGTGCTCCACTCCACCTCCATCACTTCCTGGACGAGCACAGAGCTCTTTGTGTTGTCTCCCATCTGACGGTACTTCTCCAATAACCTCGAGCGGCTGTTCTTCAACCTTTCCACACAACGCTAAAGACAGAACAGAATATTTATATTACGACTAGCTATTATTCATACGCCATTATTTAAAACCTAAGCAAACGAAGTAATGAAACAAACACTTAGTTGTCAGTAACTCACATGTTCTTGCTTTTAAATGGTAATGGTAAAAAATAGAGACCTTTTCGAGATTTCTTCATAATTATTTCGGATTCAACTTTTAATTGACTATTTCTCAGACTTTTTATTTTAGATTTTCAAAACTTGGTTGGTGATTTGCATTAAGAGGGGGTTAATGCAATGGGCATGACAATATCTAAAGACAAACCAAACATCCATACATTCAAAAAACATTTCCTTAATCACCATCTTTTTACAGGTCTGTTAACTCTACGCAAAACAACAACAACAACAACAACAACAACAACAACAACAACCCCCAAACCCTGTAACTGAGCTTGTAGCTACATAGAGAGAGGCTGATACCCAATTGACCATATCGTGTACTAGTTAGGGCAAGAAACCCCATTATTTTGCAGCCTACTCAGTGCAGTTATATAAGAAGCATGACGCCATTTGGGATCTAGCGAGTTTCCTGTGTTGTTTAGCTACAGGAATTAAATAAAGTTACCTTTCTGTATGTTTCCTTCCATGGTGGAGTTGTGCCCTTATACAGAGACCTATGCCTTTGCAACGCGTCCATATCTCACAAAATCAGATTTGTTTAATAACCGCTAGCTGCTTTGCGTATAAACAAACCCTACAACGCCACTTCCGCTCTCAGCGCCTCACCAATCAGCAACCTTTGAATCGTTCTAACCCGGAAGTTATTTGTAGACAGCTGGGATTTGTAGGCTCGTCCGTTCACACGCGCTGTATTTTCCAGGCCCATTACTTTTAAGTATTTTGTTAATATTATTTTAATTGTGGTCTTTTATTTTTTTTAAATTACTTCTTTATTTTTTTTCTCCTCTCCCTTGGTTCCTCTCCCCTTTTCCTTTTCTCAGAAGCAAATCTTCGTTCTCTTTCCTTCCTGTCGTAACCACTTGATAGATGGCCACTAACAGTGTAAATTCTGTCCTCAGCGCCTCACCAATCAGCAACCTTTGAATCGTTCTAACCCGGAAGTTATTTGTAGACAGCTGGGATTTGTAGGCTCGTCCGTTCACACGCGCTGTATTTTCCAGGCCCATTACTTTTAAGTATTTTGTTAATATTATTTTAATTGTGGTCTTTTATTTTTTTTTAATTACTTCTATATTTTTTTCTCCTCTCCCTTGGTTCCTCTCCCCTTTTCCTTTTCTCAGAAGCAAATCTTCGTTCTCTTTTCCTTCCTGTCGTAACCACTTGATAGATGGCCACTAACTCTGTAAATTCTGTCCCACAGGT
>JAFFST010055662.1:102473-118014 GCA_022414735.1 Noturus placidus
TATATATATATATATATATATATTTGTATAATTGTACGTATATATATATATATATATACAGTATATCTATCTATATATATATATATTTTTTTTTTCATTAACATACTTATTGTTTTTCACTTTAATGTAAATTAGAAGCAATAGTAAAGGTAGAAAAGGCATGATTTATCTTCGTTTCATTCATTACGTCACAAAAACCTGCTATTTTAACAGATCTATGTAGACTGTTTATATCCAGTGTAACATTCGTTTCTCCAAGCCCACAAACAAAGAAAAATCCTAAAATAGTTTCATTTCCATCACTTGTCACTGGTATGCTGTGGGAAGTGTGTCTTTTAGTTAAAGACTAGTTTTAGGATCAACACTGTGACACTCCTATAACAACAACAACAACAACAACAACAACAATAATAATAATAATAATAATAATAATAATAATAATAATAATAATAATAATACTTTTGAATGTTTTTTTTTTTAAATGAAGCACTTTATCCTTCCTCAGTGCTACTTTGGAAAGCGTGTGGCAGTAATCTTGTTGGTTATACCCGCTTAAATATGCTGTGAAATGATTTTTGGATGCAGTGCACCGTTAAAAGTGATCATGTCAATAAAGTCCAGATGTTTGACCGGGACAGAGGTTACGGTTTACATTATGCAACCTGATGCAACCTGAAGCAACCTCGCAAGCTGTTAAAATCTCCCATTTCTTCCAAATCTCCATGTCCAGAAGCTCCTCGAAGATTTTTCGGCCAACTTTTGTGACCTTTGACTCGCAGACGCGACACGCGTTTTGGCGTTACGCGCGTGCGAGGCGTGGCGCTGTCCGCAGACCCGTCACTTCTAACGGCACCGGACTCCTAATGGCTGTTTGAGGAATGAAATAACCGATTGTGTAAGAGATCATACAAAAGCGAGGATGGCGGACCTGGAGAAGTTTCCCGAGACTCAGATCGTTGATTCGGAGTCAGATTCGGAGCAGGATGACGCTTTGACTCACGCGGAATCTGCCGGATCCGCCACTAGCTCGGAGACGTTGCGGCGCGCGCAGGTGATCCACAGTGGACACTTCATGGTTTCCTCGCCGCACAGTGATCCGGTACCGCGCAGAAGTAGAAGTTATTACGATTTCGACACGGTGAATAAACCGCGCTGTCAGACCTACAGCTTCGGGCCGTTCAGCTCCGGCAGACTGAGCATCGACCCAACACTCACGCGCCTGTTGGAGTGCATGACACTGGCCTATAGGTAACAGCATGCAAACACACTTCTGCAGAGAGAGAGAGAGAGAGAGAGAGAGAGAGAGAGAGAGAAGAGAGAGAGAGAGAGCAAACAAAAACTTCAGGCTATGGGTCAAAGACCAAAACAAGTTTCAACACAACAATCAGTCAATTAAGCAGCAAGCTACATACAAGAGTGACATCATCAAAAACAGACTTTAGAAATTAATTTCTGTTAACATGTTTAAACTTTAATGTAATGTTATGTTTGTACACCCAAAACTAATAATTAGTCTTTGCATACTGTCTGTCACACATTACTCCATATTATATTCACAGAAATGTATCTATATGCATAAAAATTACAGCTTTTCGAGTCAAAAGGTCAAAAAGGGTAAAGTTGACTCATTTTTTAAGAAATGTAATGAAAATTGTTATGATAAAGATTATTCCTCACCTCAGCTCACATACACTGTATGACCAAATGTTTTTGGACACGTGACCGTCACAATGCTTTTTGCATTTATTTGTACGTCCCATTTCAGATTTAGTTTTCATTTGCTGATCGTATAACCTTCATTCTTCTGGGAAGGCTTTCCACTAGATTTTGGGGTGTGGTTGTAGGAATTTGGGCTCATTCAGCCATAAAAGCATTAGTTGATGTCGGATGAGGAGGCTTGTGGAGCACTTGGCATGCTAGTTCATCCTAAAGGTGTTCAGTGGGGTTGAGGTCAGGGCTCTGTGCAGGTCACAAGTTTCTTCCACACTAACCTTGGCGAACCATGTCTTCATGGATCTCGCTTTGTGCCCAGGGGCATTGTCGTGCAGGAACAGTTTTGGGCCTCTTATTTCCAGTGAAGGGAAATTGTAATGCTACAGCATACAAGGACATGTTGTACAATTGTATGCTTCCAACCTTTTGGGTAAGACACACACATTGGTGTGATGGTCAGGCCAGGTGTCCAAAAACCTTTGGCCATATAGTTTAGATGTAAGAGTTGAATGATGATATATTGCATAAAACACATTTCTGTAAAAAAAAAGAAAAAAAGAAATGACTGCTTTCTGCCATATATTCTAGTCATGTTGTAATGGACATTATTTACTGTATATTATCATATTTTTGTGCTTTTTAGAATGCAAGCTAAAATGCGTTATTAATCTTAATATATACCATTAATTCCTCTTGAGTCTTCCTTTTTCATGTTGTTGCATGTTTGGAGAGTCTCCTAATAGGATACAAGTACTTCATTCAGTTGATATTTTCCAAAAACAAAATTACCTTTAGAAGGCTTAATTTTAAAAATGAATATATATATATATATATATATTCAAAGACAGTTTTGTTTATCTCCACTATGTTTATATTACATGTGTTACTTTGGTAAACTAATGAACAGCATCGTAAACTTAATAATTGAGTAATAACTTAATAACAACACTTGAGTGTTCATGAATAGAAAACAACACTCACCTGTACAATGTGTCTTTAAAATAAAAGTGTTCCACATTTACCTTACATGAAGTAAAACCATATAATATATACACAGATAGATTAGCTGAATAGATGCTGGGATTGAATTATTTCATCATGCTCTTCATTGTTTACTTCTACCACTGTTTCATAGTACAGACAGGCTATGCAAGGATTCTCTGGACTTGGGTTGAGCTTGGAGTAAGCACACTAGAAAATGTAGTGAAAACACACAAAGAGGGAGACGGACTTTGACAGTAGTTGGCAGTGAAATAGTCAGGCAGGGGTTATAGTGAAACTGAGTTTAGGATAAAAGTGTCTCTCTTTCTCTTGCTTGATTTCTCTCTCTCAGGACTGTTATGACATTCAAACTGCACTTTGTGTTGTCTTAAGTGTCTCACCCCTGTCCTATATGTATGCTGAGAGCAAAAATGTCAAATAAATAAATAAGCAAATAATCAATGATGGCAGCAGCAACAACAACAATCATCACTACCGTTGTCATGTTGCCGCCATTGTTATCATCATCGTTGTTGTTGTAGATTATAAATGATAACAATACATTTTATCTATATAGCCCAGTGTATTTCCCAAGTCAATATCACTTCTGAGCATAAAACTTAGAATGATTAATATTCAAGTTTCCTTTTTGCTTTTAGAGTGTCTTACTTTTCTTTTTTCTTTCTTTTTTTATGAATTAAACAAAGAGCTACAGCTGTAAAATTGCAAAGAATATCGTGATAGCTGTAGATCTTTTCATCATACACAGAATGTATCATGATGTTTAGGTTTGCCCACAAAGTGGCATCAAAAGCTTCAATGATATCAAAATAAAAATAAAAATATCAACAAAAGTAAACAATTTAACCAGAAAAACGATGGAACATAAACCAAGTAGTATAAAAGTTTTATAAAAGTTTTATAAAAGTACTGGCAGTACTTGTGATACTTTCATATTTAAAAAAGGGTATTGTGAGAGAATTTATGACAATATTAATATCATATCGTCTTATTGCTTAACTTTAGCTGAAATGATTTAAGTGTCATCATTCAAGTTATCTTTACTTTCCCTTTCTTCTACCTGGAGTGTTATTAACGTGGCCTTGCCCATGATAAAGTTTCTCAGTTGTCTTGTGCATTTCCCTGCTTCATGGTTGTCAGTCTGATGTGCTCTAGTTGGTACACTGGATCTTGTAGGCCCTTTGTGTATTTAGTTTCATCTTTCTAGCTTCAATTAATTTTAACGTGAAGGTTTCCTGACATTCAGATGTGTGCTCATGACGTTCCTACCTGAGGCTTTTCAGCTATCATCCTTTATGAAGTCCTAGCAACAGGTTGAAGTGACCTCTGGGTTTCTTTAACTCACCACCTCCTCTGTGTTATTAGTGTGTTAAATGCACTGGAAGAATGAGGAGATGGAATAAAGTGCAGAAAACATGTGGCCAGATGAGCCACTGAGATTGTGCTTAATTGCAGGTGTGTGATTAAGATGAATAACAGTGCAGCTTTTATATTTACCTAGATGTGGCAGAACAGTGACATAACAAAAACAAAACCACACCAACACATTTGTCCCTTGAGTTTTATCGACGGATAATATTGATTAAAATGAAAACTGAACTAAAGTTTATAGACCTTTATAAGCGCGTGTGTATCTCTCTCTCTCTCTCTCTCTCTCTCTGCAGTGGGAAAATCGTGTCTCCTAAGTGGAAATCCTTCAAGGGTCTGAGACTATTATGGAGGGATAAAATCCGTCTGAATAATGGCATCTGGAGAGCCTGGTTCATTCAATGTGAGCGAGCTCATCTATTCTGAGAAACACCAGAAATACCAGATTTGTTAGCTCCAATGTTAAAAGAAAGAAAAGGGAAACAAACTACTGGAAAATGTTCATGAACAAGAATTGTGGTATTAAGTAAGGAATACAACATGACAGGAATGCTTTTATAAGAAAATAGCCAATTAAGGTTTGATTGTTTTAAATAACAGCACATTCTGAAATGCTTTATTCCTTTTATACCACAGCAATTTGTCAACAATTGTAATTTAAAATGTCTTAATGAATGTAACATCAGGGGGTGCATGGTGGCTTAATGGTTAGCAAATTCGCCTCACACCTCCAGGGTTGGGGGTTCGATTCTCTTTGCATGTTTGCATGTTCTCTCCGTGCTGCAGGGTTTCATCCGGGCACGCCAATTTCCTTCACCAGTCCAAAGACAAGGCAGATTGGCACGTGTCCGTAGTGTATGAATGGGTGTGTGAATGTGTATGTGATTGTGCTCTGTGGGACCCCATCCAGGGTGTACCCTCACCTTGTGACTGATGCTCTCTGGGCTCCAGGTTCCCCGCGACCCTGAAGGATAAGCGTTATAGAAAATGGATGGATGGATGTAACATCAACTTTTTTCAAAATCCATTAATAGTTTGGTTGTTTAATGTAATGTCTGAAAAACAAGTTACTTACTTTTTAACAGCTATAAACAGTTGTTCTTTCAACAGACTCCAGACTTTTAACTCCATCTTAGAGTTAAGACAAAAAACATGCTGCTTTTCGTGTTACAGCTTACTGTTACAAAGCACTGACACTGGAGACTCCTTCTATAAATGTTAAATAAATGTCTCCTTACAAAAAAGCTTCACCATATCAATGATTGAACATATACATATGCCTGTTTACAAATTGTTATGAACGATAAGGTGTTAGAACTAGTGCATTAATATTAAACTGTAAACGTGGGATTTGCTTAGCAGCCGACGCTACGGTCAGAGCTTCTATTATAGAAAATGAAGAACACCTTCTGACCAATCAGAATCGGAAATTTAACACTGCTGCTATAACTCACAATAATGTATAGCAGGATTTTTTTTTCATCTAGAATTAAATTGTTGTTTAAAAACATTGTGTATTTTTGCTTTATTAATGCTTTAGATGTGGAGAAAAGGAAAAATCCAGTGTGCGGGTTCATCACTCCATTGGAGGGGTCAGAGGCAGATGCCCATCGCAAACCTGAGGTAATTTGCATCATGAACATGAAATAGGAAAAGAAATAGGCATTACTTTGCTATGATTTAAAGTTTTGGACATTGTAACATTTATAAATGTACCATATACCTAAAACAATCTCACACACTATTATCCACCTTTGATCCCTGAAATAAAACATCATAATATCCTGTAAGTTGGTTCGTTGGATGCACCAGATAAAGGCACTTGTATGTATATTTTGACTTCCAGGCAATTGTGCTGGAGGGCAGCTACTGGAAGAGACGGATAGAAGTGGTGATAAAAGAGTATCACAAATGGAGGATTTACTACAAGAAGAGGGTGAGAGCCTGCCAAAGTGACCTGCGGGAAAAAATACTGCATTTGTACAAACATGCTCTTAGTATACTAATGGTAGGGGTTCATATTACATGTATTTATGTATTTCAAAGAACTCAAGAAGATGTTATTCTCTATTTTTGTTTTAGAAACACAAAGATCATGTGCCTGTTCTTCAGACGGTAAGACATAAAACTGCAGTAGGGGAATTGTTTTCATACTGCTGTTCTGGGATCAGTTTTATAAACCTGATAATTGTAACCTTTTATCCATGATGATTTTTAAATGATTCCAATTAAATGGAGTTCTCACATAATTAACTTAACAGCTTAAATCTATCACATACAATATGCAAAATATTTGATGATGTAACTAGAAACTTTGTTGTAGCCCCTCAACCTGAGTGTTAAACTAGCTAGCCGGCTAATTACTGTTAGTCATGAACAGAATTGTGATCGTTTTGGTGTATTGTAACTGTTTTAGCTCGTGTTAACTAAATATCTTAGAATATAACAATATAAATTGATGCTGAAACCTCTTTTGATGTTAGCTAGCAGTTACCTAGCAGTCACCAAGCTGGCTAGCTATGTGCTTGTGTTACCTAGGTAACAGCGAGCAATTTTAGTAAATCTAACTCAATAGGGGGACTTACTGTTCTGACACCTAAACAATTTATGAGGTTCACAGACACAGAATCATATTTTCTTAAGATGCAGCATATCATAGTGTAAGTAGTGATGTGGTGTTTGCTGATGAGTCAACTCTGAAATATAAGCCTATTTTTCTAGATTTTTCTAAGCAATGCCATTTCTCCTGCAGTGTAATTTAATGAAAATGCTTCCATGGAAACATGGAATATCTGAGCTGTTCATTCACGTGAATGGTGATACGTGGGTATGATTCTCAGCTGTGTGAATGAGGCAGTGTGACATGTTGAAGATGTCAAGTCAACCGTATTCTCGAAGTTGATAATTAGTAGAAATGAAATGAAACTAAAACTTTTTAATGATGCACAAATGCAGCAGAGACATCACATTAATTCAGGAATGCTTACTGTATGCATATTCCTAGTGCCTTGCTGATTTAACAGATATGACCCTGACCAGGATATTGTTACTGAAGACAAATGAATGAATGAAAGTTAATTAGAAAGTTGAGTACCACTTTATTAAACTATTCCTGCAATAGGTAGACAAAGCAGAACAATCATACGGTTAAAATATTGCAAACTTTGTCTGGTTAAAAAAAAAAAAAAAAAAAACCCTTGGCAAAGAGTCTAAAGAGTCATTTGTGAACTGAGCCAAATGAAATGACTCATAATTCACAGCATTTGTAATTACTGAAGGGAGAGGAGGTTATCTCCAATTTGCATACTCATGCATATTCACAGACCCTTGCATTTCTTCTTTTTAGTGGGTTTTTGGGTATCCTATGTAGGGTCTTAGGCATTAAAAAACATTAAACACTGAATTATTCAACATGAGTTACTCATCTTTCTTCCCAGAGGCTCATCATCAAAGAACAAAGTTGGTGTTCAATGCTCATTCTAAAGTATGTGGAGCAACTTTTGGATGAATGATTTCTGTCATTGATTTGAGTCTGGATTAATTGATCAAGGGCCCTTCAGGACATTGATTGAGTGAAATTCACCATTACCCAGTACAACAGAAAGTAACAGAACCAATGACTGGTCCAATTATTTATAATTTGTAATGCCCTATTTTGTCATATCAATGGCTCTAGTAGGACATTTGGACATCTGGTAGTCAGTCATTTTTGCAGATCAATGGCCTGACGTTACTGTATTTGTTTTAGTATGTTAGCGGATCAGTTCGCCTTTGCACCCTTCACCGGTTAGTTATTAATAGCTCAGACTTTGCCTTGCTCAGCTGGTCAAAGAGTCAGAGTGTGTGATCTGTAGAGAACGAAAAGGGATGGCAAACGTGGGAAAAAACGTAAACACAGTACTCCACTTGCGTCATAGCAGTCCATATTGGTGAGAAAATGTGTCACTTGATTGCTCTTGGTGACAAAAGAGCCAATCTCCTCTTCTGTTGTGTCTGTTTCTCAGAGATATGCTGGTTCAATTTCAGTGCTGTTTAATCAAAGCTGACCCACTTGCGGAAAATGCAAACATGTTGTTTTTATTGTCCATTTGGGTGGATATGACTGAAAATACTAACAAGCATTGAGCTGCTGAGTGCATCAGGTGTGCGTTTGGATTTATGGGAAAATCTTTCCTTGTGACACACATAACTTAGATGCACTCATAGTGTAGTACTCTGATTAACTTCTGTGTGTCACTTATTGCCTTTTACCCATGATGATTTCTTAATTAGCTCAACAGATTAGCTGGACAGATACAACCTATCGCATATAATATGCAAAATATTTGAGGATAATATAACTAGAAAATTTGTTGTAACCCCTCAAACTGAGTGTTACGCCTCTTAATGTTCAGTTTTACTTCTGTATGTGTGTTCCATGTTTATACACATTTGTCCTTGACTGTAGTGTGAGTGTGTTGATGCATTTACACAGATGGATGATGTCACTTTCTCTTCTTTGGGCTCTGAACCTCATATGATGTTTATGCTTGGTCAGTCTGTCTGTGACCATTGTGTTTATTTTATGTATATTTTAGATACATCACTAGCTGGCTACTTACTGTAGCTTATGTTAGTCACGAACAGAACTCTTTTAGCTCATTTAAACTAAATCTCTTGGACTATAAAAATAGAAATTGTGATGCTGAAACCTTTTTTATATGTAGCCCTGCTGGTGATGTGAGCTAGCTATGTGCTAGTGTTACCTAGAGTAAAATACAGTAGTTTTATGGTAACAGCGAGCAATTTTAGTAAATCTAACTCAATAGGTGGACTTACCGTTCCGACACTTAAACAATTTATGAGGTTCATAGATACAGAGTCATATTTTCTTAAGATGTTGCATAGTGTACCTTAATAGTGATGTGGTAGTTTTTGATGAGTCAGGTCTTTTAGGAAATATTAGATCATTCACCATGGGGATATGACTGTGATAGTTGCTTCAGAGGGAAAATACTAACAAGCAATGGGCATCAGATGTGCATTTGGATTTATGGGAAAATCGTTTATGACACACATACCTTAGTGTAGTATTTGGGTTAACTCCTGTGTGTCACTTATTGAAAAAAAACAAAAAAAACGTTTTGCATGTTTATGTCCTATTGCATTGTTTTTGCAGTGATCTGGCATCTGTATTCCAAATGGGAAGTTTGTATTAGTTTACATTAACATTTATTCCTTTATCCAAAGTGACCATATGCAGGAAGTGGAGGTGAGGCCTTCCCTCACTACCTCGTTCTGCACGTGAGTGTATGATGGGTGGAAGTGGGTCAGGAACAAAAGGGCCAATCTGCCTCTGCTCATGTTGAGAGTCAGCACATGGAGAGGAATGAAAAACATAATGGTGATGGTTGGGGACGGGGGACGTGTGTGGGGGGGGAGCTTTCTGTCTCTCACACATAGGTTTTAAACTACACTTGTTAATGCCTCAAGAGTATGCACGCACACTCACACCCCCAAACCTAATTTCACTTTGTGGAAAACACATATCCAAAGCATTGCTATAATTTACCTCATTTTGTGTGTGTGTGGGCCACAAAAACAGCATGGGGGCAGTTGTGTTGTCAGGAGAGACGTAATTGCTGGTGCTTCCGGATGAATTTGGGCTCCCCTATAAAAGTGATGAGCTTCGCTCTGTGCGTGTGTGTAAGAGAAGAGGATGGAGTTGGTTGCTGGTATACCGGGTTTCAGATGCAGAACGGAAATGTATGAAGTATTACTGGGATGGTAACTGGAAACTGGAGTCTGCATTGAGCTGTGAGTAGCATATCGAGTGTGATTAGAGGTAATGGAGTGACTTTGAGTTGGTTATTTTGGTGATCCAAGGAATCAACTAATTAACAGGCCATTTTGGGCCATATTGGTGCACTGGAACAGGGAAAACACAAAAACATGTACATGATGTAAAGTTGGGAACCAATGCTTTTATTAATTTATGTTTTGAGGGCTTTGAGAGACTCTAAAGTGTATTTTTGTTGTCTTGATGTCAGCATTGATATCAAGTTAGTTACTGTTAGTTAGAGCAGAATACTCCATAATCTTACTTTTCTGTATAGCTGTAAGTCTGCCTTCTATCAATGATCTACATAAAGTGCCCTCCACTAATATTGGCACCCTTGGTAAATATGAGCAAAGAAGTCTGTGAAAAATTGTCTTTATTGTTTAACCTTTTTGATCTTTTCTTTATAAAAAAAAAATCACAAAAATACTTTGCTGTCATGGATATGAAACAATTGCAAACACAACACGGGTTTATGCAAAAATATCTTTTGTTAAATATAGGTGTGCAATAATTAATGGCACCCCTATGAATTCATATGAGAAAAATATATTTGAAGTATATTCCCATTGATATTTAAAATTTTTTTGTTAGTACACCTGGATGACTAGGAGCAGAAAACTGTTCAACCATGACTTCCTGTTTCACAGGGGTATAAATGTGAGGTAACACATAGGCCAAATTCCCTTAATCATTCATAACAATGGATAAGACCAGGGAAAGTAGCTGTGATGTGCGGCAAAAGGTTGTTGAGCTTCACAAAATGGGAAGTGGCTATAAGAAAAATATGCACCAGCATTCGAAATTCCCATTTCCACCATCAGGGCAATAATTAGCAAGTTAAAACTACTGTATTTTACTCTAGGTAACACTAGCACATAGCTAGGTGACCGCTAGGTAACTGCTAGCTAACATCAAAAGAGAATTTAGCATCACCTTCTCAATTTATTATGTCATATTCTAAGAGATTCAGTTAACGCAAGCTTAACAGTAAGTAAGTAGCCGGCTAGCTAGCTTAACACTCAGTTTGAGGGGCTACAATATTTTAATTGCCAGATGCAGGGTAGACCTGTTTCAGCAGTGACAGGAAGGAAGGAGAGATGTGGTAGTAGAGATGCAGGAAGCTAACATGTTGTGGAGGAAGTGGAGTGGAGTCAGTATTCAGGGGAGGACTCCCTCTGGTGGTGGGATGAGTGGGTCTCTGAATGTGGCCACCAGTGTTTCATACCCTGAAGTTGCATATTGGAACCTGGTAGGCTCTTCTATTTTGTGATGAAATAACACTTACCAGTGTTCAAATTATTAAACGTTTGTAGTGAATTTATTTATTTATTTATTTATTTATTTAGCTTCTCCTGTTTTAATTTTTTCTTTATTACATGGAATGTGAAAGTACCTGCAGGGACCATTTTTGCACTTTGTATTCAATCAAAACACATTTTATAACGTTTAGGGTGAGTTCCATATACTCATTCATTGAGTTGCTCAGATCTGTTCCAAAAAAAGGAGCTCCCGCCCCTGTCCTCTCTTCAGTTAAACATTGCTAATTGAATTCTTGAGCATCTGGGCGCATCTTTGTCCAGGAATAAAGTTACATGTAGTTACAAACTGATTCTCACTCCTCAGACGCCCATCTGCAGGTCTGGCCTGGAGAAATGGTCCGATCAGATATACCCACAGCCAGAACCTTCTCAGGAGGAGGTGCATATGTTTGACTTGGACTGCTTTCTGTCAGATATCTCGGACACCCTCTTCACCATGACTCAGAAGCCAAGCTCTTGGAATGAGGAACGGCACAACAGTGAGTACCACAGGGCCGTAAAATTAAGATCAGAGAGAGAAAGTGCTCAATGTGATGCTTGCTCTGCTATTTAAGTATGAGCTTTTTGTTTAGATGCTTTGGAAAGGCGTAAGTTTTCATCAGTTTTATAATGGTATTTGTTTAAAGTTATTCCTACATGTTTGGATCATTTTGAACAGATTTGTGATTTATATGTTTTATAGATTTAGTAGATACATTGATACAGTACATTTTTAGCAGTGCAGTTTAAAAGTTGTTATGTAGTCAATTTCTTGAAATGACATGAAACTGCTGTCATTTTTCTACAGCTTAAAGTGACGGTATAACATTTGATAAACCCCCAAAATGAGAAAATGTAATGCATTTCAAGATTCCATTCTGATTCCAGTGACGGGAAATACCACACTGATTGTCCAAAAGTAAAAGAGATTAATTCAAATTGAAATGGAAAACTATGTAGCTTTTTATAGCAGACTTTTTATTCACAAGCTACAGTCCCACCCATCCAACAGTTATTCTCTGTTTAATGCTAATATATCTTATTTGATATAAAAATCTGTTTAATGGAGAAACTTCTGTGTCTGTGGTGCTCAAGATGATATGACTTCATGGTTAGCACATTTACCTTGCACCGCCGGATTAGGTGTTCGAATGTGTGCATGTTCTCCCTGTGTTTCAGTGGTTTCCTCCGGGTACTCTTGTTTCCTCCCCCAGTCCAAAGACATGCATTGTAGTCTGTTTGGAATTTCCAAATTGTCCATAGTGTGTGAATGTGTGTGCGATTGTGCCCTGATATGGGTTGGCACCCTGACTAGGGTATCCCCCGTGCCATGCCTCGAGTTTCATGGGATAGGTAACCTAGGCTCTCCCTCAACCCTGCATACAATAAGTGGTACAGAAAATAGAAGGATGGATGAAAATTATCTGGATCATTAACATCCAATCAATCAGGAAAGTGGGTGTCTCTGCTCACTTGTCAAACATATAGCCTATCTTGCACACGTTCAGATGTCCTAGTCTAAGCATGCGTGTTTTCAGAGGTGTTGCTTAGCAAATTGCTGACTATGATATGCTGAGTATGATATGCAGTCCACTCACATCGAGTATGTGAAACCCTTTCTTAATAAATAGTCATGTGAGGTTATAAAATTAATTCCGAAAAACGCCACCAAAACAGGGAAGTATGAATGAAAGAGCATATATGCACATTCACACACACCCACACACACACACACACACACACACACACACACACACACACACACACACACACACACACACACATTCATGTCCAAGTTCTTGTTGTAATAAATGCTCTTACTCTTTCAGCCTACACCAGCAATGCTGATATGATCCAGCCTGGTTTGACTCCACTTCAGCCCAACTTGGACGATCTCATGGACATTCCAGGTAAGGTATTCATGTATTAATATAATATTTATACATTTCCAAATGATGGAGTTTGCAGTACATGCTCCAAAATATCAGTTTGGTTAAAATTATGGCAAAGAGTGTTTACCTGTAAAGCCCAATTTATTTTTTAAAGTTCCAAACTTTATTCAATTCATGAAAAGTTTGATAATGAAATGTTGGATCTGGTGTGAAGTAGGGAAAACATCAAATGACTCCCAGAGCTGTGAGTTGTGAGCCGCTCCACTACACAATATTCTACTCAGTGTGTGTAGTATTTATACAGTCATGGCCAAAAGTTTGTGATCATTATACTATATATTATATATCTAAAGTGATCGCAAACTTTTGGCCATGACTGTTGTTGTACTGATCTGCGACATGACCGTAACTTACTATGAGGCCACGGATGTTCGGACCTCAGTTGTTCTGGAAGATTTGTACATGTAAAGGGTTTTATGGTAACCACTGAAAGCTTGAGGAAAAAGTTGCTGCTTGTCTTGTTCAGTTAAAATGTACACTAGGAAAGATTACATGCACAATTAATTATTAATTACAGTACGTAACATCATTTGCCTAGCATACTTTGTTCAATTAAAACAACACATTTTTATGTTAATATATGGTAATGTATAATAATATAAGACTATGAACATCTCAGTTCTATAATTTATAATAACTAGAAAAATATAGAGGATTTATTGATGTATTCCATTGGTCTTTTTCTGATTTTGAGAATATGCAAGAAATACTATACTAGCCATACTAGAAAATGTAGGAAAGAGTGGTATGTCCTCAGTTTTGAGGCTGATAAAAAATTTGTTTTTTAAAAAGCTGAGTTTCAATAAACAGACAAAATAATAGGTATATTCGTGCAGATTTCCTATTTTTTTATGGAAATTTATGGAAGAATGAAAGGATAACATTATAGAGATCAAAGATTCGCAATTGATGAACACATCAACTATGTTGCTACATATAAACTTTGACACATTTCAACAAAACGGGCCTCTGAAATTTTGATCCTGGTTACAGCCCTGGTCTGACACCAGGTTTGAAGTCATGATCAACAGAATCATGCTTAAAAAAATAATTTCTGTGCCTAATTATGTACCGTAACGTCTTTAAGTATAAGCCTATTACTTACTTATTCATCTTTTAATATTTAGTACTTATTCAGTATGTTCAGTGAAATGTAATGGATGTTAAACCAACATGTAAAACATTGCACAATGTTTTATTCCTCTTATTGGACAGCAATTTGTCAACAGCAAGAATTTTTTTTATTATTTACAGATAAACACGTTATAAATTTGTCTGTGTTGTGTAGCAGATCTAAACAGTCATTCCCTCACTAGTCTTTCATTTGTTCTCTGTCTTGAAGTTACTAAGAAAGAAATGATGCTTGTTATTTTACTGAGAAACTGGAAAGCCCTCTGTCCTGAAGTTTTTCACATGTTGGAAAACTTAGCTGTATCTTTCGTTCTGACTGTTGACACTGAAGACTTATTTTAAAAACACTAAATAAACATCTCCTCACAGAAAACACCAACATATCGACAAGTACACAGATTTTTACCTTTCATTTGTACTACATTTAACCCTTTCATGAGGAGGGTCCATCATACAAGTCTATCTCTAAGTTGTTGCTATAGAAACAATAACATCAGAAGAAGTGAATTAATATAAACCATGCTGTTGTAACTACTGTCTGTGAAAATCCATTAACACCTTCTGACCAATAAGCAAATTTGTAACAGATAACCAGTCACTACAATTAAAAGCTGATTTATAAATTACATCACTTTCTCATAAGTTGTTTTTCCTTCTTCTAATTTTCATTACTAGTTATGGCAGATATAAATATTGTAATACAAACCTAACTGTAATTTCCAGTGGGGGCTCTTAAAAAGCATATACTTGATTATTAATGCAATCTTTCATGTTTTTATCGAATGAATATTAAATCATTTATTTATTTATTTTACAAATTATTGTCTCTGTAGAAACTTTATGAAAGTTCACATTGTATTGTAGGGACATTTACTCATTAAAATATCTTTCAGGAATGTGTCCATCTTAAACTCTGGATGTATTGGAAAGCAATGAGCATTTAAGCATATTTATCATGGTGTTCATTTTTATTATATAATCTATACGGTGGGGGAAGTCAAGAAATCCAGAAATATAAAGAATTCACAGCATTAAAGTCCATAAATAAAGTTATGTGACTTTAATGTTGTGAATTCTTTATATTTGAGGATTCTTAAGTTAATACTGATGTCTCGTGAAAATTTCATGTGAATAAACTCAATTGGAAATATATTTACTGAAAAAAATGTTGACGGGTTCAACACTTATTTCCCCCACTCTGTGTAATATATATATATATATATATATATATATATATCTCTATATATATATATATC
>JAFFST010055662.1:124820-135803 GCA_022414735.1 Noturus placidus
TGTTGATTCTTCACAAAAAATTACAGTTTTATATCTATATGTTTGAGGCCTGAAATGTGGCAAAAGGTCGAACAGTTCAAGGTGGCCGAATACTTTCGCAAGGCACTGTATGAATGTGTGAGTGTAATATATTGAGGTGGCAATGACATGATTTTAGCTCTTGGACGAATTTTCAGTGTGTCTCACGTTCCTGAACCATGGTCCCAAAGTTCAGTGTGATTATGGAGCCTCTGTTTGAGTCCTACAATGTTATGGTGTCCACAGCCAGTGTGGAGGAGATGTGCCGAACCACGCTCAGCTGGCTGAACCAACACTGCTCCCTACCTGCCCTCAGACCCAGTAAACTTCTCCCACTCTCTCGATAGATTGATAGGTGTATAGGTACAGTACATGGTACAGGGGAGGGCTAAAATCTAATATCTATCAATAACGTGACAATGAAAATATTAGGGTTCAGCAATGCATTACATCATGGCATAATACGAATGGTGTGGGCAAACTGCTACACTCTCTCTCTCACACACACACACACACACACACACACACACACACACACACACACACACACACACACATTTAAAGTTAGATAGGCAACTGCATTTATGATCTCTGATGTGTTTCAAGTCCGTAGTGCTCTACTGGGTTCATGACATGTTTCCTTAAAATACCAAAACAGTTGAGAACTATTAGTAATTGTCTTCTTTTTCCTTTGTCTTCTTTTCCCTCAGCTGTTCTGAGTTCACTCCGCTTGCTCAGCACCACCACATCCATCTTGACAGACCCAAGTCTGATTCCTGAGCAGGCCACTCAGGCAGTCACTCAGAGACACCTGTCCCATAACTACAACCAATAACAGTGTTCTCTCTCTCTTCCTCTCTCTCTCCCTCTCTCTATGTCTGTCACTCTCAAGGCTGTAGCTAATCATGTCCCTGACAAAGCTACAACTAATGATAGAATTAATAACATCTACCTATTGTTACACAATGTAGCCAAATAACAATGGTTATTAAAAGTCCATATTAGAGAAATACACAAAACAACATGTATAATGCCTCTAGCATACACAGACAGCCTTCATATACATATACACCCACTGGGCACTTTATTAGTAACACCTGTACACCTGCGCATTTATCTGAGTATTCAATCTTGTGGCAATGGTGCAATGCATAAAATGATCAAATACAGGTCAAGAGCTTCAGTTACTAATCACATCAAACATCAGATTGGGGAAAATGTGATCTCAGTGACTGTGGCATGGTTGCTGATGCCAAACAGACTGGACTGAGTAGTACAAACTGCCGATCTTTTGGGATTTTTTTTCCTTTAGTGTTTACACATAATGGTGTGAAAATAAAAAACATCCAGCAAGTGGCAGTTCTGCAGACACAAAAACTTTGTTGATGAGAGAGGTCCGAGGAGAATCACCAGACCAGTTCGAACTGACATGATGGCTACAATAACTCAAATAACCACTCTTTACAACTGTATTGAGCAGAAAAGCATCAAACCCATGATGCCTTTCTAATATTTTTTTCTAATATTATTTTCTAATATTTTTGTTACTTTAGTTCATTAATTAATACATTATTCAGTACAATTCAGATAAAATTCAAAACTGCATTAACATACTACTCGTAATTTTCAGGGTTTATGATCTACTTGGCTTTTTGTTATTAGTAGTCAGCATAAAACATAAAACATGATTTTTAAACTCACCAACTGGTTAATTTGATCGTGGAGGTTTCCCCAAATCATATCCCCAAATCATATCCGTCCGGGGGCGGCTGTGGCTCAGTCGGTAGAGCAGGTTGTCCACTAATCGTAGGGTTGGTGGTTCGAATCCCGGCCCGGGTGATCCCATGCCGAAGTGTCCTTGGGCAAGACACTGAACCCTAAGTTGCCCCCGATGGCAAGCTAGCACCTTGCATGCAGCTCTGCTCCCATTGGTGTGTGAGTGTGTCTCATTTGTAAGTCGCTTTGGATAAAAGCGTCTAATAAATGTAATTAACAGCGTGTATTTTTGGAGAAAAATTGAATATGCACAAATTTTTATCTACAAAAATATAGTCTCTCAATCAAGACTGAGTTTTACTTCTATAGGCTAATTTTGCTAACAAGATGTGAAGGCTTATGTCTACCAATTAGCATCATTTAATCTGCATGTTGAAATAATCAAAACAGCTTAAATGTCTGATTAATATTTTTTTACCGTTATCTTAATAAATAAAAATGCATAATTTTCCTGAAAATAGTGGTCGCTATTATGAACCCAGAAGCATGGAATTTTAAATACACAATTCTTTTTGTTAAATTGTTGGTGTACTAATTGTAAGGCAATGTTAGCCGCAAGCATTTGCACACTAAATACGCATTGACTCATGTCTTGATTGATCGGCTATGTTTTGAATGAATTTGTGTAAATGCTGTTTCTTTCTCAACTGTTCTTATAGGAAAAGGCAAAGGTGTACTTACTTTGCTACCTTACTATGACCTCATAATGGCAATTTCAGGACACGTGGCCTGAGAATGTAGCAGCTAATTTAAAGGAAGCTAAGCCTTTATTAAAACACAGCATCGCCAGTGACAAAAGCTTTTAACTGGATGGTGATTATTAAAACAGGAACTTTCTATAGTTTTGACTTTTTCTTCATGTCACTGCAGTTGATTAATCTACCTGCTGGTTTCTAGCTTCATTTCCTGTTTCTTCTCTGCAGGTTAGCCCATCAATCATTTACGATGAGGAAGAACATTTGTATTCATGTTCAGTCTTTTTAGAGGGACTAACTTTTTGTGCCTTTTTATGATTGTTACAATTGTATTTAACCAAGCTTTTATGGTCTCAGGTTATTAATGGGGTACAAATGTATAACAGAATGTTGCTCTTTAAAATAAAGGCCCATTTGCCTTTGTGGAATGATTATTATTTCTATATTTCTGTTTACTTTTATTTAAATGCTGGGACACAACAATTAAAAATTACTTTGAATTTTACAGTAAAGGTACTGAAAGCAGAGTGAGTTGCTAGGTACTTACCTGTAATGGATCACAATGAAGTAAACCATGGTGAAGAACCACTGCTGCAATTTTACACTTACATTGTTGGTTTAAAGCTTTTATTGCTGAATACGCATGCAGACATTTGAAAGAGTGAAAATTTGCTTATTAAAGCAATCTTTTCAGCCCACATGAGAACAAACAAGATATTGGATTTCACAACGAGAAGTTGCTAAAATGGACACGTTACACAATGAGAAACTGCTCATAGGAAAGAAAGATTACACAAGAACAAACTGCTTAAATGAACAATAATAACAACAGTAACAGTAAAATGTAGGTCACTGTCATGTAAACCACATTTAAAAAAATTAAAACCAAGAAGAAATGAATCTATATGGGTTAGCTTGTGAAAACATCACACTAGCTAGCAAACATGACCTAGCTGTGCTTTGTCTAGCATTACTTCTAGTCTGAAATTTCACAAAAACTATTTAAAACAGTAAATAAAAACCTCACTAAAAATTTAAAAGCTATGCTTTAAATAATAAGGAAAAAAAATCTAAACTTGTCATTACAAAAACCTATGCTTTTTGTGTCTAAATTTTGAAATGAAAATTAATGCTATGTATTGCTGTGTTACAGTAGCTACACACTAAAGCCCTTTACATATAATATGCTAGTAGTGTAATTATTTTTGCAGAATAGTGCCAAATAGGCTACAGTATCCAACTGTAAACAAATATTTAAAAACATAATACTGGTTTGTATAAATTACAGAAATCTGTTACAGCTCAGGGCCCCTAGGTAGATTTTAGGGCGGCATTATTTATTTATTTATTTATTTATGATTATTATTATTACTATTTAACGCATTTTCACAAACAGGGAAGCGAAGCCTTTTGTTGCCAGGAACGTTTATATACAAGAATACTGAGACTGTGTGTTACAGATATAGTTTGGCTTTTCATAATTCTCTCTTTTCTTCGAGTAGCACTCTTTCATTTGTCTTTTATAACAGCAGATGGCGCTAATCAGACGTTTTAATATGTTGAGAAAGGACAATAAACTATCGTTTCATCCAGTAGTACAAAATTAAAGCGTTTGAAAAGGAATGGAAGGGTATTTGAACACATATTTGTTCTCTTTAACAGTGGAGTGAGTTGCAGAAGTATCAGAAATAACCTTAATACAGAATATTGTGACCTTCTTGTGTATTTAGTGTAAAAAGAAGGGGGAAAAATTCACATAGACCCCTTTACTGTTCTAATATAAAAAATATTTAGCAAATATTTACCGTTACATTTATTGATTGATTATTAAACTCAGGGCTATAAATACAGCTACTGACAAAATTTGCTAATGATACGCTGTAATCATGTGACTGTCTAAGGAGCATTAAGGGGGAATACTTATGCAATCACAACTTTCACTTTAAAAAAAAATGCAAATCATTGTAAAAACTATATTGATTCCCTTTATATACACTTCTTCTTCTTCTTCTTCTTCTTATTATTATTATTATTATTATTATTATTATTATTATTCTTGTTCTTATTATTATATGTATATGCACAGCCGATGTATTATTCCCCAAAACATCTGGAGAAACTATATAGGAACATTGTCATGATGGAACAGGTTTGGGTCTCTTTATTCCAGTGAAGGGAATTAAACCTATAAAGACATTTGAGACAATTATGTGATTCAAAATTTGTGGGAACAATTTGTAGAAGGCGGACATATGAGTATGATAGTCAGGTGTCCACATACTTTTGGCCATAAAGTGCATTGTTTTGTTTGGTACATTTTATTTCTGAGAGCACGATGGAAAAACACTGACAATGATCTGATGTCTAATAAATGATCTAATTTATTCTATTTATATAAAATGTTTGTCTGGAACAGCACCGTCCTACCTCAACTCTTACATTCCCTCACGCAATCTGCGATCAATCAACAACCGACGCTTAGTAGTTCTTACTCAGCGTGGCTCAAGGTCCATTTCAAGAACATTCAAACTAACTGTTCCTCAGTGCTGGAATGAACTTCCAACCTCAATCCGGACCACAGAATGTCTCACCATCTTTAAAAAACAGCTAAAGACCCACCTCTTCCGTGAACACCTAATCAACTCATAAAATAAATAAATAAATGAATAAATAAATAATTACTCTGGCACTTACACCTCTACTCTGCGTACTTTTCTTCTTCTGGAACTCAATTAACAGTAGCACTACTTGTATTGTTCTCTTCTTGATATATTGCTTTGCTTGTATTTTCTCATTTGTAAGTCGCTTTGGATAAAAGCATCTGCTAAATGAATAAATGTAATGTAATGTAATGTAAAATGTGATGTTCGTGGTTAGGAAATGATCCCGGCTTGGCCTCATATCTCAGTTTAAATAACAATTAATTGGATGTTTATATGCACAGTGGTTATGAAAATGCCAGTGTCAAAGTATATAACACAATTCATCTAATCTTTCATGTGCTGGTTTATAGAGCCATTCAGTGTGTTTACATGGACAACATTAAACCACTATTAACCTGATTAAGACAATACTCTTATTAATTAACTACCATGTAAACAGCAATTTTAAATTACCGTAATCCGATTTAGGTCATAATCAAAGTAAACACAAATCGAATTAAGACAGGTGGAGTACTCCTGTTTTAATCGCATTATGCACGTGTATTACAGACATGTAAACACCTTAATCACATTCTTAACGTCGTGTGAGAGTTTTCACCGCATTTTGCGACCGGACACGATCATACACGGCAGCGCTCAACCGTTTTACGGCAAAAAAAGAGAGCACAGCTGTGTCCCAAACTGTGTACTTTCTTACTATAGGCTTGTAGTAGGAGAAACACATGTATCTCGGCTACTATATAGAACCATAAATAATTGTACATGCACCTATAGAACAGCCCTTAAGACACAAAGTATACCGACTGTAGGCAATTAAAGTCGCATTTAAAATAACTTAGCACACTAAAGAGACCTTTCTACTGACTCTGAACAACACAAGAAGAAAGTTGCCTTGGGTTCCTGCTCACCTGCGTGAACATGCCATAGTCCTGCTGCATGGAGGCATGAGGACTGCAGATGTGGCCAGCGCAAAAAATTGCAAAATCTGTAATGTAAGATGCCTGAGACAGTGCTACAGGGAGACAGGAAGGACAGCTGATCGTCCTTGTAGTGGAAAATGACATGTAACCATGTGTCCCCTCCAGATGTGATCGAGAAATGCCTTGGTGGAAGAGTGAGGTAACATCTCACGGCAAGAACTGATAAATCTGGTGCAGTCCATGAGTATGAGATGCACTGTAGTACTTAAAGCAAATACTTACTGTTATTTTTAATATTTACCCAAACCCCTCCCCACCCCACCCCCACCCAGCCTGTTATTGGTCTATTGAGCAGATTTTTTGTGTAGGTCCACTTAACATTAGACTAAGTGCTATGTGACCTATTTCATCTACATTTACATTTATTCATTCATTTAGCAGACGCTTTTATCCAAAGCGACTTACAAATGGGAGCACACACACACACACACACACACACACACACACACACACACACACACACACCGGTGGTAGCAGAGCTTCCATGCAAGGTGCTAGCTTGCCATCGGGGGCAACTTAGGGTTCAGTGTCTTGCCCAAGGACACTTCTGCATGGGATCACCCGGGCCGGGATTCGAACCGCCAACCCTACGATTAGTGGATTTCTAGTTCCTATACAGATTAGGGCCGGGTTTGAGTTTCTAGCATCCCTTTTGCATAAAATCAAACAAACAAAAAAAAAACCCCAAAATAATTCGTTTGACTTTCCTAAGCCACCCCCCCCCCTCCCAAAAAACAATGAGAAACTGCGACAAAACATTTCCACAAACCATAGCAGGAGTTTAAGCGAGAAAAGTTCACCTCCGCACCGCTAGATGGCACATCTCAATCCGCCCGAGGTAACAGCAGAGCGTTTGGGTCTGGAGTCGCTTTTACTGCCGCTGTCCAGCACTTCAGCATTCAGCACCGAGGCCAGAGTGCCAGAGAGAAGCCTGAACCGTACACCGAGCCCGAAACTACACAAAAACACCCAGAGAGTCCGGCTTTAAACACAAGCGCGTTCACGAGGCTTGAGCAGGTAAGACTAATCTGTAGATGTTTTAAAAACTCGCTTAGTGATCGCTTGCAATGTTATGACAGACATATAATAATAATAATAATAATAATAATAATAATAATAATAATAATAACGTCGATGAAATGCACGCAGACATCCTCCTGAAGGGCTTTGTTTGTGCTGTGGATGCGGTTTGGGGGGTTTAGTGTGTCGCAGAGCAGCAGGACGGGGATTAATGCTCCTGCTCGGGTGTTAAAAGGACAGTTCCGCCTGCAGCAGATGCTCTCTTTGAGCTCATTTGTGCAGGAGCAAGGCGTTGTGTTGTGTTGTGTTGTGTTGTGTTGTGTTAAACCTGCTCCAAGGGTTCAGACCAACTTCACTTCACAGTAACATTAGACTAAGCTTTAGTGCAGTCTTCCATGCACGTCTCCATCAGTGAACAGTTCATAACTTCAACGAAATGGACTTCATTGTTTACACTGAGATAGGCTCCAGGTTCCCCGTGACCCTGAAAAGGAGTAAGATGGATGGATGGATGTTTACACTGAAAGCTAGAAGGAAATTCCTGGTTACACACTTACCCTTTGTGACCATGTAGTACTGTACACAGTCATAGAAAGGAATTATTATAAATAATAATCACACTATGCGGTGTCACACGCATGAGGACGGGTTCATTTTTGATTCTGGTTTCTTCCTCATGACGTCTCAGGGACTTTTTGCTTTCTGTCGTCGCCGTGCTCATTAGGGACGGGTACGTTTATACTGTACATTTAGGTTGACATGTGGAAATGTATATATTTCTGTAAAAGCTGCTTTGTGACAGTGTGCTTTGTAAAAAGCGCAATACAAATCAAACTGGATTGAATCGAAGTGAATGATAATCGGATTCATGCTGAACCTTACCGACGGGACAGTCTCAGAAATAGAGAAAGTACCTGTATTTGTCACTGGCTTGGTGACATCATGTTTCTAAATATTTACAGATCATTTAAGCACTTAAAAAATGCACTACATGCACAATATGGTCGAAAGTATTTGTACACACGTGTCTTTGTGGTTATAATAAGGCTTTCGACTAGATTTTGGAGCGTGACTGTGAGGATGTGTGCTCATTCAGCCGTAAGAGCATTAGTGAGGACAGGCTAAGACTGATGGCGAATGAGGAGGTCTGGGGCACGTAGTCGGCGTTCCAGGTTGTTGCAACGGTGTTCATTGAGGTTGAGGTCGGAGCTTTGTGAAGGCTAGTCGAGTTCTTCCGCTACAATCTTGGCGGACCATGTTTTCAAGGAGCTCGCTTTGTACACAGGGGCGTTGTCATGCTGGAACATGAAAGGAATGAAACCTGCAAAGATGTTTGAGACAATTATATGATTCAAACTTTATAGGAACAAGTATAGAAGGTGCAAGTATGGGTATAATGGTCAGGCGTCCACAAACATTTGACCACATAGTGCATATTTTTGTTTGTTACTTTTTTTTCTGAGATTGTGATGGATAAACACTGACGACGATGTGACATGTCGTAACGAATGCTTTTTATATAAAAACGGGATGTTCGCGGTTAGGAACCGATCCCAGGGTGGTCTCATTTCTCAGTTGAAATAACAATTAATTGGATGTTTATATGCAGTGGCTATGAAGCTATTCACTATTTTACCTATGCTCATCTTTATTAGGACAGCTTTCTATACTCAGTATGAGGTAACTATTTCTTGTTGGCTGTCAGAGGAGTGGTTTTACATTTTCGATACAAACATGTACGAAAAACTATTATTAACATCACTTAATAGTGTCAGAAAATGAATGTGCAGTACTCAAAATGCCAATCTCAAAGTATTTGCCACAATTCATCTAATCTTTGTGCTGGTTTATAGGGCTAGTGGCAGATTTCCTACAGGTTCGCTACTAACAACATGCAAGGGAGATAAACAGCCTAAAATTGAGTTTTACTAAATATTTACTAAATTCCTGTAGCTACTCCCTAAATCTCAAGGTAAATAATACTCCCTCAGTAATACTCCCTAAATCTCAAGGTAAATAATACTCCCTCAGTAATACTCCCTAAATCTCAAGGTAAATAATACTCCCTCAGTAATACTCCCTAAATCTCAAGGTAAATAATACTCCCTAAACCTCAAGGTAAATAATACTCCCTCAGTAATACTCCCTAAACCTCAAGGTAAATAATACTCCCTCAGTAATACTCCCTAAATCTCAAGGTTAATAATACTCCCTCAGTAATACTCCCTAAATCTCAAGGTCAATAAGGCAATCGGTTTTCCTCGACTCAGCTATACAGTTAATACACCATTATATACTTGTAAGGGAGACAAACAGGATGTGTTATGAAGGTATTGTTCATGAAGACGATGAAATATTCCTATGAATGTATTTATGTCACTTAGGAAAATAAATGTATGAATTATTAGAAATGAAATTCCTAGCTCAATGCCGATGCTTGGACAGATGGGCTAAGTGTGTTGTTGAAGAGCGACGAGTATGATTTTATTAACAGTATATCCAACAAGGGCGCACAGTGGCTTAGTGGTTAGCACCTTCACCTCACACCTCCAGGGTTCGGGTCCCGCTGGGGCCATGTGTGTGTGGAGTTTGCATGTTCTGTGTGTCGGGGGTTTCCTCCGGGTACTCTGGTTTCCTCCCCCAGTCCAAAGACATGCATGATAGGCTGATTGGCGTGTCTAAAGTGTCCGTAGTGTATGAATGGGTGTGTGTGTGTGTGTGTATGTGATTGTAGAAATGATAACATAACACACATGAAGCATATGAATATAGTCCTAGGATTTGACCTCCAGCCGGAACTGCAGTCACTCTTCATAGAGTATTATTTGTATAGATTGTATAGGTTAATGTTGGTGAGGTGTCCACTGTCTTCAAAGCCCATGCCTGTGAAGTTCACAGCTTGATGGGTAATGGCCTGGAGGTCCGGTTTGCCCAGGAGCCTGAAGCAATCGCTGGGTTGGTGATCACTAGCCAGTGTAAACATGAGCTATTGTGTGCAGCTCGTGCTGAGTCTCCATGTTTGTCCATTTACAGCGTTTGAAGAATAACTGCTGGGAAAAGGTTAGATATTGTCCTGGATGGACACACTCGTGCTTGTTGGCTTAGAACTGCTTTATTTTGATTGTCTAAAGTATGAACTTTAGATGATGTCAGTTTATCCTGATGTTGATTGCGTTCTTACACTGTGCTGTGTAAAAGTCCCCGTATTGTCTTGTATGATGAGTCCTGGTCCTGGGTTACTAATATTCCCATTAATGTCTCATTGTACATACTGCATATGTGTGTATTGTTGGGATGGTAATTAAATTGATGTGACCAAATTAGGAAATATATTATTAGGACAAAAATAGAATCACTTTCAGACTTTTCCAGCAGCCGATGCCTGATTTTGGTGGTGAAAAGAGAAGTGAATGAGCTTATATGGAATCTAAAGTAAACACTCCAGTATGGGTTTCAGTGGCTGACACACACACACACACACACACACACACACACACACACACACACACACACACCACACACACACAAATGTTTTTCCCCCCTTCCTAAGTCCCTCGGGGTGCTGCCCCACAAAAGAAAATGTGTGTGTGTTTGTGTGTGTGTGTGTGTGTGTGTATGTGTTTGTGTGTGTATATTAATGTGTGTGTGTGTAATTTGAAATGTAGGCGGGGCCTGTTATTTCAGACTGCACTTTTCACCATAGAGACCATATAGGGTTTTTTTTTTTTTCAACTGAGTGACTGTTATTTTTGCTCACCTTTCCCCTTGTTATTTTCCTCCTTTATCTTCCTCTTCCCCTTCTCTCTGTCTCTTTCTCTCTCTCTCTCTCTC
>JAFFST010055662.1:159168-166804 GCA_022414735.1 Noturus placidus
ATATTTGTACTAAAATGACATAAACAATATTTCATAAGTTACCAGAGATTAAATGCATTTGTGCAGCTGCTAGTAGATATACAGCTGTCTCATTTCACCATGGACTATATTGAACACAAGTTCTATATAGAATAAATACATTTTTTTGGAAGTCAAAGGCATCTAGTTAACATTAAAGACTAGCTAGCTATGAACATTCGCTATGAAAATCATGTACATCCTATGCAAGACCTTCACCATTCACCAGATCTCAATTGAACACATATGGGATATGTTTTGTATAATCACACCACCTGAGGGAAGAATTGTGTTCATCCCTCCAGTATACAATTCCAGGAACTTGTAGAATCTATGCCATGCCACATTAAAGCTGTCCTGGCAGCTCAAAATGACCCAACACCTTACTAATACATGTTATGATGGTTGTTTTCTCTTTAATTACTTACATTTGTGTTGGTACGAACTAGCTACCCTGCTGAAAAACAAACAAACAATAGAAACCATCACAGAAATTCTAATGGTTTCAAATACAAATACCATTACAAACTATCAGCTTACCATTAAAAGCATTACAATTATTGGCCCTTAATGGTATCCACTAGACATAACATACCACCAGTAGAAGGCAGCAAATTGCCAGTACAGACCCACAGGGACCATTACAGTTTCCATTAAAACCATTACAAATTCTATAAGGGTTTATTTTGGGTTTTTTCAGCAGCGCAAACAGGAACTGGCAGCAATCAATAAGGGATACAGATTGTGTCTTGAATGTTGCTTACTGCCAATGATCATGACACTGTATCCTTTCCTGCATCAATGAATATTCATCCGATGTAGTCTATAATAGAACCCATTAAAACGACATGGATCATGATCAGACAAAGTGAAGGACGGGGTGAATAATTGCACAATAAGAATTAAGGTCTCCTGTATGACACACATTACATCAGACAGAATTCTATTTCAGCTCTTAGGCTATTTCTCTATTACACACACACACACACACACACACACACACCCTTCATTGCACTTGTAGCCTGGCTACAGTTGCGACAGAGCTGACCTTTCACCAGAAAAACAAGCATACACACAAACACACTGCTCAATACGAAGTCTTGAAGAAACTGGATTTTTCAAGCTCCGTCTGGAGTCTGAATGCCAGTATTCTAGAGCAACACATTTAGAGTCTGTGCTTCCTGGCATCAAAGCTTATGAAACAGAGAGTGTGTGTGTGTATGTGTGTATACACTGTGTTACGAAGCACTGATAACTAGCACACAAGCCCTCTGATGTTAGACAGTACACTCAAAAAAAAAAAAGGAAAGATGTGTGCGCTAGTGAAATTGTTTTTCAAAACGTATTTGAAAAAAATATGGCTGCAGTAATGTTCACATTTCATTTCTGGTAATGAAATTAGCAACTGAGAGCAAGGGAGAATAAATAAGCTGGTGTTAAACCAGCAAAGTACTGTTTCAGGTGCTATGTTCGAATGTACACTGTGTACTACACTGATCCAAGAATTGCAGTTAATAACTGGTAGGCGTATGATGCTCATGAGTGTGTGTGAGTCCCAAAGGACCACAGCCAAGGAGAAAACCGGAAACAGATGGCCCGGCCAAGTGGGAGTGTATTACCGTCAGATTGTGTGTGTGTGTGTGTGTGTGTGTGTCCTCCAACATCGAAGAATCATCCTAACACAGCAATCTAATAAGTGACTCAAGCAAATAGAAGAACAGAAAGAGAGAGAGAGAGAGAGAAAGAGAGAGAGAGAGAGAGAGAGAGAGAGAGAGAGAGAGAGAGAGACTGTGAGTATCTACTCACGTCGTGATATCTATGTATGGGTTTATCTAGTGATAGGAAGATGAATGGCGCTTCAAGGAAACAGCAAAAAATGTGTAAACATCACAGACAATAACGGATGTGATTAGATAGTATCACTGGAACAAACACTGTGTGAGTGATGGATGAGACTCCAGGTGTCCTCTGGCTGCCTCATGGAAGGACACTACAGAAGGACACAGAGACCTGAAGGGAGTTATTATGAGTATATTAGTCAGGTTGTTGCCTTTCAAGTCCCTTTTTAATCATTAGTTGTTTTGGCAAAAGAATAAAGTACACTAAATAACAATACAGTAGAAACCTATTCAAGAAATAGTCCAGATCTTTGTATAGCATATCTGTAGCATATATACGATTACATTAATTCCAGTAATAAAATATTTATACAAAACATTTTCTTTTTTTCAGAATTGTTAAGTGACCAGAATTACTTTTTACCGTATTGTTTCCTTGTTACAGTACCTGGATAAAACCACCTGTCTGTCTGTTGTATCATAAAGTCTTTGTTGAGTTTGAAATTGATGTTGTATAGTGGCACATTGTAAACATCTGTTGACATTTCTGCATTTGCCTTTAGACTTTCATTAGAGACTTCCTCTACAGGGACGGTGTCAAGTGATACAATACTTGAGCATTATTTTCAGTTAACTATACAACTGGCATAGAAACAGCTGGCTTTACAAATAAAATGAATTGATATCAAAATTGGGAAAATATTTTTGTTATTATACACAGCATTAGGCTTACTGCTAATTCACAGTTATTGAGCAAAAGGTATCTTTTTTGATAAGACATACAAAATGCTGGATGCTGCAACAAGCCTGGATGCTGCGTAAGGCTACTAAATCTATAATTATATAAAAAATTAAAGGTATATTATAAAAACCATTAAAGACATTAAATTTCAAACAAGTGGAAACTATGACGCATGGTATGCTCAGCATGTTGTTTATCCGATTCTCAAGATCTATCTATCGATTTATTTATTTATTTATTTATTTATTCATAAACCCTTCTGTCAGTGTTTTATTTATCGGTATTACAGCATCTCACAGTGCCCATGATGCATTGGCCTTTCTCCTGACCGACACTGTGTTCGTGTAGAGTGTGTGGGAGATGCTGCATCTAGTTCCTGCCAACCATTGCAAAAACTGCAGACAGAAGCAAAAACAGCTTTTCTATCCCTAACATTGATTTGTGTGTGTCCATGCCTGTGCGTATCGGTAAGGTTGAGAGAGAGCGAGAGAGAGAGAGAGAGAGAGAGAGAGAGACAAAGAGAGAGAGAGAGGGAGGGATTCTCTTTCATAAGCCCTGACATTTCTGTGTGTGTGTGTGTGTGTGTGTGTGTGTGTGTGTTTTTTAATAAATAATCAATTACCCTTAAAGTTCATACGTAAGGAAGAATATTTTGGACTATATTAATGAAATTATAACTATATTGTGTAATGTGCCAACTAATGTATATACATTTATTGAAATGTGAGCATAAACAATTACATTTGTCACAAAAACATGTTTTTTTTAAACATATAGAATCAGAATTGTAATTCAGGCAAGGGTTAAACATAGTGAAGCACAATGTGGCAAACTAGAGGGCAAATCCAGAAGAGTAACCAACAGGCAAGGCGTCATAGCTCATTATAGCTTAGAAGTGCTGGGATTTGCAAGACTTTACAATGACACAATGTGTTGGCCTTGTACACGCTACAGTTAGGAAGTAACCCACAAGTTTAGATGTAGCTGTGTGTTTTTCAGGACAGCACACCTCCCAGTTCACCAGATATATGGTCATGAAGCCTTTAGATCAGGGGTCTTCAACGTTTTCCAGGCCAAGGACCCCCAAACTGATGGCGAGATGGAGCGGAGACCCCCTAATTATATATATTGTATGAAATTGTGTTATATCAAACTGGTACCAAAACGTTCCATGCAGTACGGGGTCCGCGGACTCCCTGTTGAAGACCTCCGCTTTAGATCATTGATAAAATCTATGGAAATGTGTGACTAGGGGAACATGGTACGATCAGATGGTCTAGTAACCAACAGTATGATGCTTCTTTAGATTCCAGGATCTCCAGAACTGATAGAGGTATGGACCCAATGGAAGAGTTGATCTCACATGGCTTGATGGGCAAACGTATTTACAGGCAGACACTCTGGTGTGGGTTTATCATTATGAGCTTTTAAAATGTCTTACATGATCTCCCTGCATATGGGAGCTACTATGCAGGATTGTGGGAGCAATGTTTATTCAGGTTATTGTTCTTGTAGGCCACCTCAAGGCATCAGCTTTACTGTCCTTCCATCCTGGATGTAGGCGTTGAAACTGTTTAAACCTGATGAGGAGTGCCCAATGAGCTTAAAATTTGAGGTGTGTATGTTTGGGGAGGATCAAAAAACAAATCCCTCGAACAAATCCCTCCCTCGAACCAATGTCCACACTCCTCTATGGCTGCTTGGAGGAGAAGAAAGCAAATAGATTGTCCCTAGGACAATGATGGATTGATGATGAAGGTGATGAAGAACAGGATGGAGCGGTCTTTGGATATTGAAAGTCACGATATTTGTCCATTTCAAGGTTTTTCCTCATATTTCATATTAAGCTAACTGTCCACAGAGACATGTTTTCTAACTTGTTTTTACACATTGTTACCAAAGGTACTATGCTGGAGCTGAATGTATGTATACAGTACAACTCCCTTGGGAATGTTGCATTTCTCTGCTGTTTTCTTATGCTTGTGCTATTTGTGTTTTGGAACAGATAGACTAAAAGAAAACTGGGCCAGATGTTTTAGCGTACATACTATATTTGCAGGATGTTGTAGTTTTGAAATATGTCATCTCATTAGAGAGGCTGTGATCCAGAATGGCTCATATATAAAAGAAGGTGCTGATCTCTCTATTTAATCAATCCATTATTGTGGTAGTGGTTTGGGCAAAGTGGAGGTCAACCTCTTAGAACCTCTTACTGTAGATATCCATCAGACAGTATCTCTGCCACAATCTCAGCTCTCTTCTTTATATTTCATTCCTATTACTGCTCTCTCTCTCTCTCCCTCTCTCTCTCTCTCTCTCTCTCTCTCTCCACACTGGAATAGATTTTAGCTCACACTCTGACCCGCAGGAAGCTCCAGTCACTGTGGTGACCTCTTCCTCTGTATCAATGTTCCTTTCCTCATGCTTTATTGCCTCCTCAAATCTCCAGTGACGCCTTCCATATTTCTGCCGTCACCCCCAAGAAGCACCAGGGTAATGTAGGCATGCTGGGTAACATTTGAGATGGCAAGTGATGCCTCTCAAGGGAGCCATGGGGCCACAGTGTCCTTTCACTGATCCATGACCAATGTCTCCTACTTAAATAGCAGCACTAATTATAATGACAGTAATTATGAAACTGGCCTGAGATCAGTGCAAGGTGGAGACATTCACCACCGCAGTGGCTTATCTTTTTAATAAATTTTTTAAAAAATATTAACATTTTTTATAAAATTTTGTGTTTGTACACAAACCACCAGATTGTGGTGCAAGCGGTGATTAAGATCTGATTAAATGTACACACACATGTACTCTTCCAGAGTGTGATGTCATTTCAAGACCTTTTATAGACATTTCCAATGAAACTTCTTCATGAAATTAACAAAAATATTTTTTGTCCTCATTAACAGGAGGCTCACTGCTGTTATTCTTGTAGGGTTCACCAAATATTAATTGTGATGGTCCAGTGTTTTGTAGGAAACTGGACTACTTAAGGAAATATTATAGAAAAATATTGTTACAACAAATCTACACAGCGTTCTTGTATGTATATAAAATATTATTTTGAATATGCTGTAATTGTGTGGAACAGTGCATTGTTTATATGTTGAAATACTACCATGCCAGTTTATAGAGGTTTTGTTATCTGGCAAAAGGGTGAACAGACAAATGTCTGATCTTGGAGCGCAGAGGCTCTAAGTGTCACTTAGAGAGGTGCAGGAAAGTAATAAAGGCATGTATGATCTCCTCCACTACCAACTGGTAAGGATATTTATGCTCTGGCCAGAGTTTTGCCAGAAAGACTGGTCTGACAGAATTCAATGACTGATTGGGAGTGACTTGTTCTCTTTCTTCCTTGGTTCCTCTTCTTCTCCTTTCACTTCCTCATCTCATTGTTCCTGAGGATGTCCCTATCTACCCTGATAGAACGAACAGTGATATGGTTCATTTTCCGCATCAGGAAAGACAAGGGCCAGAGAGTATACTGGAGGGAATAAACTGTTACCGACTTTCACCCGCCTGCCAACTGATCTCTTTATCAGCCATTCCCCATCTCTTTCCATCTTTATGTCTCTCTGCCTCTCTCTCTCTCTCTCTCTCTCTCTCAATCTCTCTCTCATCTCATGCATGATGCTCCTCTTCTTCTCCTTTGACTGTTTTCCATCTGGCACTCTCAATCATCCATTGCAAAATCCTTCTTTCTTCATTTGTCTCACTCAATCATACTTGAATATCATTTATTCATTCCATTCATCTTCATTTATCCTGGTTGCTCAGGGTTGTGGTGGATCCGGAGCCTATCCCGTGAACACTGGGCCCATGGAAAGAATACAATATACCAAGGATGATGGCTCCCTTTCATACCTTTCATACTTTCAGACCTCTTTTATTTTGCTTTTATCATTTCAGAACTTTGTTAATGACCAGGACAGTGTTTTTTTTTTTTTTTTTTTTTTTTGCTGATGTACAGCATGTCATTTTGGTAGACAATAAAGCTTATCTGAATCACCACCACTACAGTATGTTGAACTCATTTAGTCACGGAGACATTAACAGTCTATTTTATTGAGACACTAACAGCCTAAGTATTTTTCTTAAGTATTTCTCATACTAAATAGTTTTAGGTCTAACGAAATACAGCACAAAATTAACTCAACCTGAATAAGCACAGAATGAAGTTTTTTTATTGAAGCAAAAAAAAGTAATCCAACACCTATCACTCATGTGAAAAACTAATTTCCCCCTTAAACCTAAAATCTGGTTGTGCCACTTTTAGCAGCAATAACTACAACCAGACGCTTCAGATAACTGGAGAACAGTCTTTCACAGCACTTTTCACCCACTCTTCTTTGCAGAACTGCTTTAGTTCAGCCACATTGGAGGACTTTGTCAAGGACTTTGACAAGTCAGCACTTTTTTTTTTTTTTTTTTTAGCTATTCAGAGGTGGTGTTTCAACTTACGGACTGAAGACATCCTCCTTTAGGATTTTCTGGTAGAGAGCAGAATTCATGTTTCCCTCAATTATTCCAAATAGCACAGGCCTTGAAGCAGCAAAGAATCCCCACACCCTCACACTAAAACCACCATGCTTGACTGTAGGTATGATGTTCTTTTTGTGGAATTCGGTGTTTGGTTTAAGCCAGATGTAACAAGACCATTGTCTTCCAAACAGTTCCACTTTCAACTCATCAGTCCATAGAACATTCTACAAAAAGGTTTGAGGATCCTAAAGGTGTGTTTTGACAAAATTCTAATGTTCTTATGGGTTAGCAGTGGCTTTCACCTCGCCACTCTTCCATGGATGCCATTTTTGCCCAGTGTCTTTCTAATAGTGGAGTCATGAACAGTGACGTTTATTGATGCAAGAGAGGCCTGTAGGTCCTTTGATGTTGTCATAATTCATGTCCTTAGTCTGCTTGTCTTCACCAAACTGTTTGTAGACTTTCTTGTGCATGCAGACCAATTTGATGCAGTGTGCGGCGTATGGTCTGAGCACTGACAGGCTGACCCCCCACCCCTTCAACCTCTGCAGCAATG